>JAOTRH010000002.1:4040404-4056529 GCA_034768845.1 Heliamphora exappendiculata
CTTCTTGAAAACCATGAATATGAGCTGCTCTTTTACCTGGTCTTTTGTCAAATGTTGTCGCATGACTAGAAATTGGTTAGGAATCTCAGGATGTGATTTTATATTTATATTCTCGTTATATCCCATGCGTGTGAGAAAGAAGACTGGAAAAGAAATAACTATATCAATCTTTGTTAAGTTGTAAAGAACGTGGGTGCTTTTTGTACCTATGGCATGAAACTGAAATCATATCCTGTTGCATGCTACCTTTTTCTTAGAACATGGCCAGTTGCCCTCAGGATTAGGTCACTCTTTTGCTGGTTAATTGGTAAACGAATTTGTTTACTCATTAACTTTAGTTCTGTGTGAACAGATTGGCTATGCACGAGGAATCCTCAACTAGACGCAAAGTCGATGATGATGTTCGTGAGGGTGCTGTGCCTGCCTATCTGCTTGATCGTGATATGACAACACGAGCCAAGGGGTGTGTTAGTGTTTTCGTGATGCCTGTTTGTAATAACAGATCTTGGGCATCTATACTGTTTGTAATCTGGAATTACGCAATATGTACGTTCTTAGCAATACAATAAAGCAAAAACGAAAAGAGAAAGCTGGTAAATGGAAAGTTCCACTCCCCAAGGTATGAGTAAATTCAACATTTTCTTTTTCTGGAATTCAATTCTATCAATTTTCTATATATCTGTTTGATTCTTGTTCTTCTTTAACTTTTTCGATTCCTCTCTTAACTTATATATTCTCTTCGATGCAGATCACTTCTGGAAAGTTATATTAATTGCAATTTTACTTAAGTTTATTTCCCTATTTCAGGTCAGGCCAGTTGCTAAAGATGAAATGTTCTGAGTGATCAAGTCTGGCAAACGGAAAAGTAAGTATTAGAGAGGTTTCTTTCTTTGTTTTGTTTGTGGGTTGGAGGGGCGAGGGGTTGTTTGTTTCATTTGCCATTGTAATGCACTTTTTGTCTTTGGTGGACCTAAGGAGGAAAAAATATAGTATAAATAAACTAAATTCCAGAGAGAGTAGAGTTATGACTGGACAAAATATTAAAAATGGAACATCCTAGGAATGTGTTAGTACTTCATCAATCTGAACTATAGTCGTCTATTTTATTGGATATCTAATTGTTATAAAGAAATTACTTTCTAAACTCCTAGAAGTACTTTTATTCTGGGTAACATAGGTCATACAGGTCATTTGGCATATAAATTTTGAAGTTCATGATTTCCCTTGTTCATAGATAAAGAATTGTCCTTTTTACCATTTCCTTGCGTTTTCATGATAAGGATGGTCAAGAGTTTCTAATAAACATAAAATCCCACCTCCCAAAAATAAACAGAAAAAGAGAAAAAAAAGTTTTTTTTTTCCTGAAAGCACTGTAAAATGTTTTTTCACATTCAATTTTGGTTCTATGCTAAAAACTGTGGTGGGTGGCAGTCAGGAACACTAGTTATACGACCTGAGTGATTTTGACTTTTTTCACGTATGTCATATTGACTTTTCTAAAACGCTAGTTCTATGTCATATGGACTTTTTTCACATATGTCATATTGACTTTTCTTACGTATGTGGTTGATTTTGGCATTGTGTTTAACAATTTGTGATGAATAATAACTTTTAAAGTACATTGTGTGATGCCTCTTCACTATTCCTAAAACTTTAATTGGGGTTTTTTTTTTGGCAGCCAAGCAGTGGAAGAGGATGGTCACCAAGGCAACATTTGTGGGACCAGGATTTACTAGAAAGCCTCCAAAATACGAGCGGTTCATTCGTTCTACGGGATTGTGCTTTACCAAAGCTCATATCACACGTCCCGAACTAAAATGCACTTTCAATCTTGAGATAATTGGGGTGAAGAAAAACCCGAATGGTCCAATGTATACTTCTCTTGGGGTCATAACCAAGGGAACCATAATTGAGGTTATATCTCGCTACCAATATTACTTAGCATGACAAATTCTGAAATCAGCTGGTATTGTCTGGGTTATTAGATTCTCCGTTTGTGATTCTCGTCAGTGAACTGGGTCTGGTCACACCTGCTGGAAAAGTAGTTTAGGGTAATTATCAAAATCATTACTTTGTGCATATATTTATATAATTATCATATGCGAATAACTGATCTTGTTGGTTTCATAAGCCCTTAACTGCCTACTTGTACTGCTACTACCAATTTGAATCAGTTCTTCAAATGATCTATCAGGCTGTGGAGTAAATGATTTGATCAATAAATACTTTGTTTCTGTTTCATCACCCTACCCTTCCCCCATTTACTTCTTTTCTGCACTTATTTATTTATTTATTTGGTGGTGTTTGCAGGGAAATATGCTAAGTGACAAATAACCCGGAGAATGATGGATGCATAAACGAAGTGCTGCTTGTATGAGAGCATCACCGACAAACATTTAGAACCAAATTGGGTGGGGTCACCGTCGGCTCTAATCTAACCACTTTTTCGTTTAATGTGAGTTGCTTCCGAACACAATGTAGCATATTTATGTGACTCTGTTTTGTTGAATTCGCCCATTTTCTATCTCTTTTAGTGTATCTGCTGCCCACCCATCTTTTTTGGAATTAATTTAGTGAGTTTGTAATTGAAGATATAGTAAAAGTTAATTATTGAAAAGTGAAGTTAAAAAAGCACTAAAATGAAATTCTTTTAAATTATTTTTTTCCTTATCTTCTTAAAGTTGTTTTGATTTATAAGAGAATAAGTAGAAACTCTAGCAAAATATTATGGACACAATTTGCAATGCAAGGAAAGTTAAGAATTGTTAAAAAGCGAAAGCAAACACGCCCAAAAAAAAACCTTGAATCCTTTGGTGTGTGGCTTATTTTAGTTGTGAAGCAAATGGGTGATAATATAGAGTTATCACTCTTTCACTCTTTTTCCTCTTTAGGTTATGTATTCAATCTACTCTCCCTAGTTTAGGTAGGAAGCACGAATAAGGAATATGAATACGATGCAATCTGGACACAGCAATACAATAAAATTCAAAAAAAGTAGAATATGGCTACAACAATGATACATTTATTAAAAATATTACTTTTTGTAAATAAAACTAAACAAAAAACAATAGTTAATTCATTTTATTGTAATTTTGAAAATTTCATTAACTCTTCAAGCCAAGAATAACTAAATTAGTGATGAAAACTCATGGTGGTTGAAGGTCTAAATATCATGTTCGAAATGGCAAGAAACTTGGGGATAGTCCCTTTAGGATTGGTTCTAAAGGTTTAGCTTTCTCCCATCTATAATTTGCTGATGATACTATCATTTTTTTGTGGTGATAATTTGGAAGAAATGAGAAATGTGAAGAGGGTAATAAATTCTTTTGAGTTATTATCAGAATTGAAAATCAATTTTCTAAAGAGCATAGCTTGTGGTGTGGGTATAGAAGATGATGTGATGCAGGAAGCAACAAAAATAATATTTTCAGGGTGCGTAACTTGGCAATTAAACACTTGGGACTACCTCCATGTACAAAGGCAGGATCTAGGAACCAATATTAGGAATAGTTAAAAAGAGGCTTGCGGTTTGGAAGAAGTATTTATCATTGGGTGGCTGGTTGATGTTAATAAAATTTGCATTATCGAATTTTCCCATTTACTATATCTCTCTTTGTAAGATTGCCTACGACAGTGATTAAGAAAGTGGAAAAATTACAAAGATATTTTTATGGGGTAATACGAAGGAAAAGAGAGAATTGCATCCTATTAAGTGGACGAGGGTAATAACTAGCAAGGAGTATATTGTGTTAAGAGTGACTACTTTAGAATTGAAGAATGTGGCATTGTTATTAAGATGGCAGCGGCGATTTGCAGAAAAAAAAAATGGAAAGCTCGTGGATGAGAGTGATTATTGAAAAATAAAATGGAAGAAGCGATGAATGGAGAAAGATGTATGGAAACAAATGTCTAAAGTGGCTTCCTTGGTCTAGAGAAAGGAAACAAATGTCCAAAGTTTTTAGGGAGATAGCTTCTGTTGGAGAATTAGAAAATAATTTAGTAGTCTTCTAGCAGCGAACCTTAAAATTATAATTGGCTTTGGGATATATGTCTAGTTCCAGAATGATGTATGGATAGTAGAAAAGAGTTGTCATCTCTTTCCAATATTATTCTTGCTTTCAAAAAAAAAAACAACTGTGGCACCGGGAAATATGCAGATTAGAGGTGGAGGCTACAATTCAGGACGAATCCATTCAAGTGAGAGAAGAAAGAATGTCTAGGGTGATATTCTAATTTTTGGCTTAATTCTTCCTTAAAATTGGGTCGGGAATATATGTTAAATTCCAGAAGAATGTACAGATAGTAGAAAAAAGTTGTCATTCCTTTTCAAGGTTATTCTTACTTTCAGAACAAAAATAAGCAACTGCGGCACAAGTGTATCAAGAAAATTATGTAGATTAGAGATGGAAGATGTGATTCTGAACGAATCTATTCAAGTGAAAGAAGGAAGAATGTATAGAGTGATATCCTAATTTTTGGCCTAATTCTGTCTTATAATTAGGTTTGGGATATATGTTAAGTTTCGGAAGAATGTATGGACAATTGAAAAAAGTTGTCATCTCTTGACTCTTTCCAAGGTTATTCTTACTTTCAGAACAACAAAAAAAACAAGCAACAGTGGCACAAGTGTATAAAAGAAAATTATGCAGATTTGAGATGGAAGCTACAATTCAGAACGAATATATTCGAGTGAGAGATATCCTAATTTTGGCCAAATTCCTCATGATAATTGAGTTTAGGATATACGTTTAGTTCTGGAAGGATAGTAGAAAAATGTTGTCATCTCTTTCTAGGGTTATTCTTACTTTCATAACAAAAAGAAGCAACCGTGGCACAAGTGTATGAAGAAAATTATGCAGATTAGAGATGGATGCTGTCACTCAGAACAAATCTATTCGAGTGATAGAATGAAGAATGTCTAGAGTGATATCCTAATTTTTGAACTAATTTTTCTTTGGATGATTGATTCAACCTGTGATCAGTGGTCTAGTTAAGAAGCTAGAAGGAAGATGATTCTTTGCAATAGGTTTTGGAGAATGATGGATTTTCACAGTAAAATTGTTTTGCAGGAGGATGTTGAATAAAGTCTGAGATTAGCAAAAGCTTTTGGGAAATTTTTTTGAAAGGCTTTTATACAAAAAAAGGTAAATGAATCATCTATGCATTTACTAGTGCAATGTGGGAGGAGCTGGAAGATGTGGGTATGAGATATTGAATTGGTGGGGAATACAGTAGGTGCATCAAAGAACCTGGAAAAGCTATCAAGATGGTGGCTTGGTTATAGATATTGAGCGCTGGAAAGAAGAAAATATGTTTTATTCTACAATTTGGGCTATTTGGTTAGCAAGGAACAAGGTTTTCTTCAACCAAATAGAGTTAGATTGTGCAGAGACCTTGAAGCTTTATCAAAATAAGAGCAGCCTTATGGGTGAAAGAGGTTGTAAGGAAATTGGGATGCATGAATCCTTTTATACAAGGAAGATAATCTATTAATGAAAGGAAGAAATACGCTTTGTTTTTTGTTAAAAGAAGTTATCAAGTCTAGAAGCTTTGTAATTGTAATTAACTTCTTGTCAACTTCTTTACTACCTGGACTTACTACATAATATTCCGAGAGTATCGAATAATTACTCTTAAGTTTTAGCCTATTAGTGTTTGATATTGTTGAAATTAGTAGTTTATAAATTATAGCTTATAGCAAAAATTGTGAGTGTTTGGTAAAAATTATAACTTGTAACTGAAGAAAAAAAATGAAAAAGAGTAATAACTTGTAGCAAAATTATGGGTATTTGAAAAAGATTGTAACTTATAACTAAATTTAGTAACAGAAAGTTAGTTGCCAAACACGTATATATTGTATTCTTGTTCGAGGCATTGTTGCTGTTGAAACTTCTTGGGTTTCAAGAGCTCCGTTGATTCAAGTTTTTCCAGTTGCAAGTTCTTGATGTAGTAATATAAACATTCTATTTTGTCAATAAAATAATCTTAAGCAAATAAAATGTTTGTGCTATTCCTTAAATCTTGTTTGGCACTAAAAACTCAATTAAAACAATACTTCTTTTTAAAAAATTTCAAATCGTCAACCCGTTTAACTATACAAAACCAAAAAATAATTAGTCAATCTGCAAGTTTAGAGAAACTGATTGCTTTGCGAATTCAAAGTTCATTAAATTGCCAAACATGTAGGGATAGAAATAGGGCGGGCCAGGGTTGGGGATGAATTTTTTCATCCCGGTTCTCTATTTGATAGGAGTAGAAACGGGAAAAAGTATCAGAAAAGTAGCGAAAGACGAGGTTGGGACGGGAATATTTTGGATATAGTTTTTAAAGTTTAAAAAAGTGATATTACTAAGAGTTATAGATAATATAATAAATAAAAAATAATAGTTGATGAATTAATATAACTAAAAATATAAAATGTAAGAAATAAAAAAAATTAGAGATAAATATAATATTTTAATATTTTGGACTTATTACATGTATTAATACTTAAAAAATATTTATTTTATATAATCGGGTGCAGAAGAGGGAAAAACAGGACATGACAAAAGCAAATATTGTACCCATATTGTTAGTTATCTAGAGCGGAAAAAATCTATACAAAACGGAGCAAGAACATGACGGGATGAGACGGAGAAAAATTGCCACCCCTACAAGTATGGTTTGGTTACATTAACTTCTGTTGAGCTATGAAAAAAATACAGTAACCATCATACTTTTTAACATAATTTCACTAACCTTCTTTCTATATTAACCTTGTTAATAGAATAATTGCATTTACCAAATTACCCTTAAAATTTTATAACAAATTGAAGGCCAAATCCTCACAAACTCAGCTTTCACTCCTCCCGCTTCTCTTCTTCCTCACTTATTGATCCCTAATAGAAAGTCAAAGCACAGAGCCGCCACCACTACCACCTCACCACTGACGATCTCACCACAACTGTCACAAGTTGTTGACAGCACCACCACACTGCATCGAACAATCGGCCACAACCACCAACTCGATTGTCCCCACGTCATGGTGGAATCATCAATCACCCAATTGCCACTCTACATGATCAACCATCATTTGATCGCCATGACCTGATCCAACCACTAGCCAGACCACTTGTTGCCTAGACGTCAACCACTGCCACCAGTTGATTATCCAAGCATCAGCCATCGCCACCTTATGATCACCCAACCACCGCCTAAAGCCCTGACCAGTTCCATCACAAAACGAACATTGCCGGTCACTAGTTCCTTGCCCCTAGTCCCCAACCCTCAACCATCACTACTCCCTTCCTAAGCACCCCAACCCCTGACAACCCGAAACCTGATGGAGCAAAAACGTGTAAAAAAAATAAAAGAGAAATAAATTTGAGTTTATTGATTTGGAAACGAATATCGAAAACAAGAGCTTTCAATAATTTTGCTAATTCAAAAGAGGATTAAAGGAGCTTGAACAAAGAGAACTCTCAAAATTGTATTAATTACAAAAAATTGCTTAGCCATAAAGACTTGTATAGTATTTATAATGAAAAGCAACTATGAGGACTTTAGAAAATAGAACTAAAGCAATTTCCAATAAGGTATACCTAAAGGAAAGATAAAATTATTAAAAAAAGATAGATTTAAAATAAACCCGATTTAGACTACTAAAAATATATAAAAACATGTCAAAACAAGAGTCATTAGAACATAAACTTCCTAGAAAAAATAATTAACAAAATTAAAATTTATTAAAATATTGCCTATATTATTATCCCAGCATGAAAAACTCTATCTCGAGTTTTTATAACTTAAAATAACTTGATAAATTATCGTTTGTTTGCATCTACTTTGTACTTTAATTCAATCTTGTCCAATAACCACAAAACTAAATATACTTAATTTGTATGTAATATTTCAAAAAATTTCCTTTAACAAATCAATGGCATCTAGCAAGTAAAATACAAGCCAAGAGTCATGATCTTGAACAAACTAGTAACACTTCATGGCGTATCAATGACTTTATTATAAATGCTAAAAATCAAAATATTCTTCTTCAAATTGCATTATTAAGAGGACAATTTACGACGATTTGCAACGCCAATGATGGTGAAATGATATTTTTTTTATAATATTTTCATGACATCATCTTTATGTAATTTTTTCAAAAGTAAATGATTATTCAACAAAAATTGGTAATTTATTCAAATCCAAGATTGGATCTAAAATAATATTTGAAATAAAAGGCCACTCAGCCGTATCCTCTTCTAAAAGATGTGGAATTAGTGGATGGTTGCAAAGATAGACTACTGTGGTCAAATTAGAAATATGCTCAAAGAAAGCATGATTGACTCATTTGTATGATTAATTCTTTTCTTTGCTCAAGCATCTCGTACATTGTCATCTCGCACATACACATCTACAAAAACATCTCAATCATCACAAATTCTTTGTCATGTCATGACCAAGAATTGAGCACAGGCTCTGATACAAATTGATATAGCAGAAACGTATAAAAAAATAATATAAACTTGAATTTCTTATTTTGAGAACGGATACAATGAACAAAAACCTTCAATAGCTTAATTGATTCAAACAAAAACAAAAAACAAAGGAATTGGAACAAAGGGAACTCTCAAAATGGTTTTAGCTACTAAAAACTACTTAGCCCTAAAGACTTACAATGATATTTATAATGAAAAAGTAATTTAGTGGACTTCACGAAATAGTCAATGAACTAAGACAATCTTACACGAAATCAAGCATAAAATAAAGAAAAGACAAAAGAAAATGTAAAAAATAGAAATAAACTCACTTTTAACTACTAAAAATATATATAAATATGTCAAAACAAGCGATACTAAAAAAAATTTCTTACAAAAGTTATTTCAAAATTGAAGTTTTTATAATGTCACCTGCATCACAACTCCATCCACCACAATCAATCATCACCATTGCATCACTCTCCCTCTCCCTCTCAATTAAGCAAGAAGAGAGAAAAGCTTGATCGATCGATTTCGATTGGGTCAAAGATGAAACTTATGTGAGCAACAATTTGGATTGCAAAGTGGTTGATGGCAGATGAAACTTATGTGAGCAGATGAAACTTATGTGAGCAGATGAAACTTATGTGAGCAACAATTTGGTGAGCAACAATTTGGATTGCAAAGTGGTTGATGGCAGATGAAACTTATGTGAGCAACAATTTGGATTGCGAAGTGGTTGATGGCTTCAATGGAAGGTAGTGGTGATTGGTTGAATTGCAAAGTGGTTGATGGCTTCAATGGAAGGTAGTGGTGGCTTCAATGGAAGGTAGTGGTGATTGGTTGAATTGCAAAGTGGTTGATGGCTTCAATGGAAGGTAGTGGTGATTGGTTGTCATCAGTTGAAATCAACATGTGTAATGGTGCAGCCGTTCAAAAAAAAAAAACATGTGTAATCATGCTAATGGTGGTAGTTGTAAGTGGCAAAATTGGTTAGCAAGTGTTATATTTTCGGTTAGTTTAAATAAATATATAAATTACTTTATACTATTCTGCTATGTTGATTACTATATTTTAAGTTAATTTTAATAAATTTATATCTTTTCTTAATTTGGCATTTTCATGCAAATTTAGATATTTCATTCTTTCTAGTGTTTGCATTACCCATGATATTGTCGTTTTTCTTTACTACTGCACTAATTGGTCTACGTTGTATGTGCTCAAACTATTTTAATTTATTTTTTTTTAATTTGTCTTCAATTGATGTGATCCCTACTATTCCATGAATCTTTTCATTTATAATTTTATTTTTTTTAATCTTACCACACATTCAATTTAACATTTTCATTTCAACAATACTTAGAAGCCCAACGTTTTGTCCTTTATAAAATTGTTGGTTTAATAATTATTTTATAAAAAAATTTCTTTTAAATTTTGTAAGCATCCGTCGATCACATAAAACACCAAAAGCACCTTCTAGTTAAGCCAACTAATTTTGATTCTATAGGTCACATCATTTGTAATCTCTCAATCTTTATTAATAATTAAACTTAGTTAAAAAAAATATTTTTGGGTAATCTCTCAATCTTTACTGTTAAGTATTTTTTGATTTTGAATAATTTTTTATTTTTAATTTCTCAAGAACTTAGTTGTTTGATAAATATTGATGAGTAGGTATATATATATATATATATATTATAAAAACATACGTTTATAATAAAAGTTATAATATTATTAATAAAATATATAAAACTGTTTTATGTAAAAAATTATAAAAAGCTAAAAGTCTTTGGATTCTCAAACGATACTTTTGATATTTTTTATTTTAAGTCAAACCAAACTAAGTTTATGTTCCAATCAATTGAGTCGGTTACATAAATCTTTTTACACCATTTTACTATGTGAAAAATTATATTTTCAATTAATTTTAATAAGTTAATATTTTTGCTCAATACTACATTTCATATCAATTTAGGTCTACCATTTCCTTAATATTTTTATTACTAATGATCATATTGCTTTTTTTAATTATTTTATCAATTGGTCTATGTTACATGTATTCAAATCATATTAATTTATTTTTTTAACTTGTTTTTAATTTTAAATCAAAAGACAAAAAAATTTAACTTTAAATCCCTTTGCGAAACAAAACCTTCAATTCAAATAATTTTTTTTTGGGCTAAAAACATAAAACAAAAATAAAAACAAAAATCAACAAAAAAATAGACAAACTTTTAACTAGTTTTCAATTTGTCCATTAGTGTGAACGTGATGGGAGAGGTGCAATAAATGATTTCGGTTGTTTATTTTGATAATTATTGTTGGTATGCATAGACTGTTCTTAAATTATTATGTTATTTCAAATATTAAAGAAAGTCACTATGTAAAGATGTATCATTCAAAAATTTAAATAGAGTATTAAATAATTGTTCCCTATGCACGCCTTTATCAGTAGAAAGGAGTAGAGCGGTGCGAATTAACTTAAGGGCGGGTGAAAGGTTTTTTTTTCTTATTTATTTTTGGTAGGTGTCTATATTTTAAATTCACCGACAATCCACTAATTATTAAAATTAATAATTTAGATGATATTTTTTGACGATTTCAACCGTAATTTAGACCGTTTACCAGGTTGAAAATTATTAAACTTTAAAATTACTTTCTTAACTTAGTTTCTAAAAAATTAAAAACTTATTGCAATGTTTTAAAAAAAATTACATTTAACAAGTCAAAAAAAAAACTAACTAAAAATATGAGCAATCATTCAAAAATATTAATACTAATAATAATAACATAATTAAATATCTCCAATAATAACATTTACAATGAATATATATTGAAATATTCACAATACATGAAGATCATGTTTGTTTTGGTGGACTAATAGCCTGTCTAGATTATTAATTCGGAGTATAATCCAATACTGTGTTTGTTAAGCCTCCGAACTGACTATTAGTTCGCTAAATAGGGAATAACTAGTAAGGGGAGAGGTGTGGAATTAAGAATAATTGGATTAAGGAGTGAATTTAAAAATTTTTAAAAATATTAAATATTAAATAACATAAAATTTAACTTATTAATTTATTTAAGTTAATTTTAAAATAAACTAACTTAATACAATGGTAAATCATTATTTAGTCCGTTATATTTAATCACACTCAATTCAAATACAAAAAAATTAATCCCACCTTAATTATTAATCCCACCTCATTACCAATCATACTTCACTACTAATCCAATCCAATTCAATCCAAGTCAGTTCGGGTTATCAACTGAGCCCAAAGTGATTAAAATCATAAATATTTTAATTTATTCTTTATATATATATGAAGTAGAGATTTAACGTATGTCGAAATGTTATTATTAATATATATACTATAGCGGGTCGAGTTAAAAATGAATTTAAAAAATATAGACCCGTAATCAACCGACTCTCCTTATTTTTTAACTCAATCTGCTCGCGTTGAATTGAATTTAGGTCAAAATGACAGGTTAAAACGAATTGACAAGTTGTTTACGCCCCAAGAGAGGAGAGATACCATTGCAAAATATCCCTTTACACCTACAATTTTTCCCATAAAAATATCCTTTCTTTAACAATCCTAAGTTCCTAACCCAAACCCATCCAACCACCCCCTGCCACCAATTTCCGCCACCAACCCCATTTCCTTGCCTAATCAAGATCCTCTGCAATGCATTTTTGGTGCAATTCATTAATCCAATGGCTCATAATGCATCGCACAAAACTTGTATAAGGTGAGCCATTAGATTGATGCATTGAAAAAAAAAAAAACTATAGAGGATCATAGTTTCTTCCTCACCTCCCTCTCTTGCCATCTCACCACATCCACACACCACCCAGCTGCTGCCCTGAAAATTTCTTCCATTGCTATCAGGAATCAGTAGACCGGTACCCTACCCGGGCACCTGCTAGAAGGCATAAAAGGAAATGAGATTTCCCAAAGTTGCAAATTTAGAAGAATTTTGTCAAGAGAATACTAAAATACAGAGTACAGACACAGAAAACTAATCCATGAAAGAGCATAAAATAACACTCATGAAGCAAGTCCATCACTACAGCTCCCTGCACTTCACATGTTTCAGGACCATAATCCCCCAAAAATTTCATCAAAACAAACATTGAGATTGTAGAATTAAATATAGAAATGGATACTAGAACCTGAGAGATTTAACTGGCAGGAGGTAGCAAAGCTGGAAGACTCGGTTCAGCCACCTGTAGAGTACCGGCTGCTAATCTCCTCGTCAGATCCTCAACGGACACCTTTACAACATCCCTTCTCCTTCCAATGTCAGCCGCGTAGCGACTCGCACAGTAGACTCCAACTGCAGTTGCTGCCATCCCATAAACGTTTGTGGTGACAAGACGTAACGGCGTTGATAGAACGGCCGCGAGGGGCCCGCCTATTATCGACACTGCCTGCCCGCTCTGACCCATCGTTCTTTGATCCAGAACCAACAGTCCCGTCTTGCAGTAGATCGCAAAGTCTTCGCAGTTGTTCTTGAAGACGTTATAGCACCCGAAGCCATTGGTGAGCAAGTAATTTGCCCGGTGGACCACCGTGTCACCTGGGTCTGAAACAGCAAGAGTGCAAGTTCCACCACGGGGTTTTGCAAGAAAGAGAGCGGGACTGACAGAATATTCAAAATGGTACAGAATGCCACCAGCAAGGAAGCAGTTCAAGCACGAGGAGACGACTCCTTGAGATTCTTCTGGTGTGGTACAAGTGGCACAGGGCTCTCGAGACTGGGCTGGTCCCGAGCTTAGCAGAAGGATATCCAGAACTGTCCCCGTCCCTAATTCCTGGCCTCGTCTTGTAAAATGAATAACTTTATTATCCCCAACATAGATGCCTGTGGTCACATATACTAAATGATGAAGCATTGGACAAATCTAATATGATAAGGAACATCATCATCATATCCACCAAAAATGAAAAACAATATGGACATGAAAAAAGAACAAACAAACAAGACATTTCACAACCCAAACTTTCCGTACATTTGTGAACAAATTTCTGAGAATTTTTTCAGGAACATAATTTGGAAAGAATTCTAAGAAAAGATACGTTTTTTTTTTTAAGCTTTTTGTTTTAGTCTTTAAGAATATTGAAAGAAATGATGATTATTTTTAATCTTACATACTTAATTAACCAAGGGCACATTATTTGTCTTGAAAATGTGTTAGCTGGAGAATTTATATACTAAACCCACTGAAAAAACTGGCTCTAAAAAATAAACTGAACATAAAAACTCTCAAGATATGTTGATACGGTACGTCAATCCCTCTTTCAGAACAGAACTTTCATGAACTTCCACATGTTCCAATGATCAAGAAAGTGAGAAACATCTACCGACCATAATCCAGAGTACCATAATGTGGAACCGAAACTATGGTTGTGACGCATTGACACAAAGGACCCAATTATTAGTTGAATTTTCATCCTGTCTTAAGCCTGAATTCCATACAGACTATGCGGGATTTTATATATAAATATATTTTTCCATAGAAATGCGAGTCATTAAATTCTATAAATTCTGCAACGGTTATATATATATATATATATATATATATATATATATATATAACGGTTATAAAATGGTAGCCTGGTGTACGAAACTCCCACATATGCGGAATCCAGAGAGGGGGGCAGACCACGATGAGTTTATAATATGTAGTCTTACCTTGAATTCGCAAGAGACTGTTTCCATATATATATAACGGTTATATAACAATAATTTCTGAAAAAGCTAGCAAGCCTAAGAATGTAGCCTAGAGGGGGGGTGAATAGGTTAATAAAATTAATTTTTCTTTCTTTAATGAAAGTTTCAAAACTTCTGTGAACAAAAGAAAAAACTAAAGAAATGACACGCATAAACCACAACACAAGATATAACATGGAAACCTTAGGGTATATATCTCCGGGATAAAAACTACGGCACCAACACACAATAATCCACTATGAATCAAGAAGATTACAAGAAACACAACGAGGAATGGATTACAACCATTATCATAATGTATACCTAACTCTGCTTCTTGACTAGCTCCCCGAGCACCTCATTGATCCCATAGCAACCACGAGCACAACGACCCAATCTCCGTTTGACGACAACTTCGAGTCAACTCGGCCAAGTATGTGAATGATGTGAGAGTGAGTGTGTATAAATAAGAATATGGTTTTGACAAGAATACACAACCTAAGGTGTTTGAATGGCACTATTAAATGCCCTTAGGTTGCTACAACATGAAGGAAAGAAGATTGAGTAAATGCAAGGCACCTTAAGAGAAAAAGCAGCCTCTTCAGAAGTTCAGGGGAACTCCAGCTAACCTAATGGACGAGCACTGTTATGCTTATATACAAAAACAGAGCTCAACCAGGATTGGTTAATGAAAAAGGGTAAGGCGCTCAAACGCCTAGCGAGCGCTCAACGAGCGCGTACAGGCGCTCAAGCGCCCAACGAGCGCTTTGCGAGCGCATTGAATTTTTTATCAAAACAGTGGCCAGGCGCGTGAACTGGAACACACAGGGTTCCTGGAGCGCTCAACCGCCTAGCGAGCGCCCTACGAGCGCTACTCACTAGAATTGGGGCGCTCAAGCGCCATACTAACGCCCTAAGAGCGCTCGATACTAGAAAAGGTGGCAAGAGGGGCGCTCAAGCGCCTATCGAGCGCCAAGCGAGCGCTGCTCACTAGAATATTAGCGCTCAAGCGCTAAATGAGCGCCTAGGGAGTGCTCAAGGGCGCTCAAGCGCTTTACGAGCGCCGGAGAGCCTTGAGTCCCAAGCAACCCTAGAGCACATACACGCGACACAAAAAGAGTTTTTTATGCAAGACATAAACTTAAACATGCAGTGATTGTGCGCAAGTGAGGCCGTATACCTTGTTGGGGTTGTCAAAAGGCGTCTAGCACGTCCACCGGTGCAAGATCTGACGATGAGGAGAGTGGATACACAAGACAGATCGTACGACTCAACACAAAACAAAATATGGGTACAAATTCCGGCGGTTTTGTCAAATACCGGAAATAGCGAAACATACTAACAATTTCAAATTTGTGTATATGTACTAATCCTTTTGTGTAGATTCTACATATGGTTGCTCAAGGCATTACTTTTTGGACCTGCTGCAAATAATTCTAAGGTTGCCACTGTTTCAACAAGAAATTCCCTCTCTCAAATTTTGAGAAATTTGTTTACTTCTATTTCATATCAGTAGTTTAAATTGTGACCATTTCTTTTGAACACAATTGCCCGGCAGCTGTGAAGTTCATTGATAAAATCCATTTTAGGTTGCACTTCAAGTCTGGTCCAAAAGAGAACAGCGGGCCAATAGAGCTTTATTGTTAATTTCTATAACCAGTAGATTCTGAACGACAATTAAGCTCTATTGGCCCGCTGTTCGCTTTTGGACCACACTTGAAGTGCAACCTAAAATGGATATTATCAATGAATTTCACAGCTGCCGGGCTACTGTGTTCAAAAGAAATGGTCACAATTTAAACCCCACTGATATGCAAAAGAAGTAAACAAATTTCTCAAAATTTGATAGAGAGAATTTCTTGTTGAAACAGTTTGCCAACCTTAGAATTATTTGCAGCAGGTCCGAAAAGTAATGCCTTGTGCAACCATATGTAGAATCTACACAAAAGGA
>JAOTRH010000002.1:4056629-4082724 GCA_034768845.1 Heliamphora exappendiculata
CCCCTTTTGTGGGTTTTGGTCTCCCTTTAGCATATATCATGGGAAATATATTGAGCTATTGTTTTGTAGGGATACATTATTTGGTAAAAAAAATTTCTGGTAGTACATATTTTGTATATTCTTGGTGATTCCGAGTAAAAATTCATTTTACTAATTAAGGAGGATTTTAGGCCCCAATTGGATGGATGGATGGATTTGAAATGAAGGTGACTTGAGGTTGAATATAGAAGATTTGGCTATTTCAGGTTGATTGTGAAACTAAAGAAGATACAGTAGAGATAGAAGACATTTACTTTATTATAGAATCCTTCCTTGGCTTAAAGGATTTCAAGTAAGAATGCCAATCCCCTTGCCCTTGCATCCTACCGTAGCATTCTTGCCTATCTTTCTGATGTGCTAGTACCAAACTTACCTGTCAAGAGTACGAAAAGGATAATCTTTTTTCTGAATCGCCCACTGGCATTGTTATTTAAAACCCATCATTGTAAAGTTCTCAATTCATCTTTAATATCCATTGCCTTGGTAGCTCAGTCCTCAATCCCTCACCTTCACGAGATAGGTGCTCTCTCCCTAAAATCCCGCTAACTCACCTGTCACAGCAGAATATGTAAAATCGTGAGCCTTCAATTTAGTACTAATCAAGATTCGCAAACTCAACAATTTGATTCTCATCTTTTCAAGGAGAAATAGTCTATAAGGTTTTTCTGAAATTCCAAATAGTCTAAGATTTTTCTGAAATTCTCTCTATCGAATCCTCATAAGCTGTAGAAAACAATCACGCAAGAAGCCCCTCTCCCCGTCCCCAATCATTTATTTACAAGTGAGTATTACACCAAGAATTGACAAGCGGATGACTTTTTAACGAATGGACAAGCTCCAAAGATGGAGGAGGGAGAGATGAGGGCAAGAACCATGCTTTTAAAAAAGTGGCGGTCCAAATCTTATCTAAACTGCGAAAATAACTGATTAAATCTAAAGACGGTGAGCAACAGGATCATAACAGCGATAACTCATGATTAATATAACCCGATCCCATTGCCGGAGGTTCGCCCCTCTTTGTCTTTCTCTCTCTCTCTCTCTCTCTCTCTCTCTCAACATGTTCTTGTCTGCTTCTGTAACAATAATGTTGAATCATTTTTGTGGAAACATTACATGTTTTGGTGGCATTGTTTCATGCATCTGTATTCGTGTATTGAATTTCTACGTGTTTTGAATTCCTATTGCAATTTCTACTATTTCTATATGACATATTCACCTCCCAAGTGGACATTTAATGGGGTGTTTATTGTACTTGAAATTATGAACGTAAGATATGTTTGGGGTTCAATAAGAAAGGAATAAGATTTAATATAGTTATACAATTTAATCTAGTCATATTATCGTATAAGAGAGAATTAAAATATATTCTCTCTTATCCCATGTTTTGGGTGAATTTTTTCGACATTTTTGTCTAATCTAATATACTGGTACACATACAAAGTAAAAAAAATCATTCCAAACATCTTATGAGACTGAAAACGTGGGTTTATGTGCTGTTTTATACAATCTAATATCTTCTTATCAAAATTCCAAATGTACCTTTATAGATTATTGTTGAAAAATTGTGATTATAACTTTAAATAAAAGTTGCAAATATTCATTAAAGTTGTTAATTTATAACTTAAAACAATATAATTTGTGTTTGTTGATATAAAATTAAAAGATTTAAGCAAAAAATTATGAGTTTACTTATTGAATCCTTTTATTTATTTTTTTGAATTACAAATTAAAATTTATAATTTAAGCGCTAATAAATACCCCAATGTCCACAAATGGTCCCCCACTCCTCTTGGGCTATTTATTTGTTGAAGTAAAAAAGGGTTGAAGGGACGAGAGCGGAAGTAGCTATATGTTAACATCAGCTTAACATTGATGTCCGTCCTTTTTCATTGTTGGCAAGTGCGAATGCCTGTAAGCAGCCACTAAAACATTTTGAAGAAATGCATATTTCCCATATTTAGAAAAATATTTGATGAAGAAGTCTTAATTTTACATATTTTTTAATGTGATAACTTTTGGTAACGTTTATAGTTTTTTATTTATAATAAATAAAATATATTTTTATTTACTTTTCTAAATAAATATAAAAAATACATTTGGTAAATATATATTTTTTGTAAAATTTTATTTAAAAAAAAGAGTTGACCAAAGGGATTGCTAGCGGGATGAGAGATGCCCAATCGGATTATCAAAGGTGGGAATGTTGGCAGTTGGAGGTGGTCGGGCAGTATTTGTCGATGGTGGATAAATTGGGATGCCCAAAAGTGGGAGGGTTAGTAAAGATAGTTGTCAATGGTTAGATTTGATGAACAAAAGTAAGAAAAAGCATAAAACATAATGGCCATAGGTGGTGACCATGATGGAGGCTGTAGATTGCAGTAGAGAAGTAGAGGTGGTGGCCAAGCCAATAAGGAAAAGTGATAGAATAAAAATGTTGATTCATGCGGAGAGTAAGTAAGTGGAGGTGGCGACCAATTTGGTGGAGGTGGTAGGTGTATGTGGCGAGTGCATGTGGAGGTGCTAGGTGGATATGGCAACCAATGGTGGGTGGAGTAGGGGTCGAAAATGATGGTCAAATATAGTGACTAAAGGTGTTTACGATGATAGTAGCAAAAAGAACAGTTGAGGGTTGTAGAATAAAAAGGAATGAACTAAAAATTATTTATAAAACAAATAAAAATATATTTTTTTTGTTACAAAAATTTGGTAAATTTCAAAAATTATTTACACTTTTTCTAAAATAAAAATAATTATGAAATGCATTTTTGTTTGCAGTTTACATAAATTTAAAAAATAGTATACATTAACATTATGAAACGAGTCAAGTGGGTCAATTATTCCTCTTTGCAGTTTTGTGTCCTTGAAACTTTAACAATAAAAATTAGTTTATTTTTTAGTTTTAAATAATTAAAAAACACAAAGAAATGAGTAAAGTTTTGAAATAGAGAGATTACTTTTTAGCGTTATTTAAATATTTGTCTAATCTATTTTATTATTTTTCTTAATTTATACTTGATAGTTATGAAAAATATAGTTTTTCTAACAAATTAGTATCAAAGCTTGGTTACTATTTATCTGCAGTGGAGTGAATGGATAGATCAGATCATTATCTTATAGTGCTTGTGTTTTTTTTTTTAAGAAAAATTAAGGTTTTATATTGAAATTTATCTTTTTTAATTCCTTTTTCCTGCCATGTGCAAAAGGGAAAAGAATAATTTGTTTTGGTATTTTTTATAACTTTAAACTAAAATCACTTGCGGAAATATGCTCATATGTCACTGTCATAAAAAAAATATAAAAAAATAAAAAAAACAAAGAAAGAAAGAACAAAAAAAAGAAAAGAAACCGTTGAATGGAAGAAGCATCTCTTCATATTTCATATTTCTGAAGACTTGTTTTGTGGGTACGAAGTGGGCTCACAACTATGGTCTCAATTGTTTATTTCATACATCTAGTAAAAACAATTATTGACATAAATAATTTAATTTGATCAAATATTGATAAATACATGCACGTAACTGTTCAATTTATACACGTACCAAATGATATCCTACTAAGCTCCATTTATGCCAACTGCTCAGATACTAAGATCACAATACTTTAGTCTTTATATTGAATTCTTTTAGGTTTGGTGTAACTCAAAAACCTTATGAGAAGAAGATTATTTTTTTTGCTCGCTAAAAAATGGGGAGTTAGGGGGGCAACTAACGATAGTAATCCTCCCTAGGCAAAACAGACGCACCAAATGCCGTATAATCATAGCTACTGCCTGCATCACCCAACGTCAAGTGGAGCAGTACTGGGTGGGCCAACAAGGTTGTGAAATTCGAAAGGGCGCCAATGACTCAAACGTACCACCACCTGGAACTCAACTCCTGTAGGAGTGACCCATTGATCCCCCTAGGCTACCACCTGGGGTGGTAGAAAAAAAAAATTATCAGTAAATGAAAGATTCTTTTTGACGATGTGTTTGATCAAACTTGATCTGTGAAAAATACACATGCCAATCATTTATTTACATTGACGATGTATTACACCAAGAATTGCATGTGGGTTGGGAAATCATGAAAAACAAAACTTATTTGAATAACTTAGGGCAAAGCGAGGCCCAGGGGCGCGCCAAATAAGGCCAAAGCGAGGATCCAAAATGCCTAAGACATGGCCAAAACAAGGACCCAGGCTGCGCAAGACATGGCCAAAGCAAGGCCACGAGATGCACAAGACATAGCCAAAGCGATGTTCCGGAGTGTCCAAGACATGGCCAAAGTGAGGCCTCGGGGTGTGCAAAACAAGTAGGATCTTTGGCAAGCAATAAGCACTTAAATAATACAATTCAAGTGTACCATACAATCTATTTTCAAAAAAAAAAAAAAACTGAACAGCGATCTATTTTCAAAAATTACCAATGCCAGTCTCCTTGCAAAAGAAAAGCAACCTCAAGATGCTTCATTCCAAAAATATAGTTTTGGAATCTAGATGAAAGATACTTCAATCACTTAACTTCCTAACTGAACTATAATTGGTTCTTCAACAAAGGATGTTTGATCACATAACTGTAGTCTGTAGATAACAAGGGATGGGTAGTACATGTAATGGAATTACGAATTTCAAGATGTGTCATTGCTCAACAAAATACAAGTTTAGCCTATAAGAATGACCTCCATTTCATTTGACATTAGAATTCCACTTATTGTGCTTAATTCCTTGAGCGAGCCAGCTCTCTTGCATGATGCATGCATTAATTTTTCAAGTGGCCAATTAAGTTTCTGGGCTGATTCACAAAATCCTTCTAATTTGGAGCCACTAATCCATTAAGAGGCCCTGGGCCTTGGAGAGAGAGAGAGAGAGAGAGAGAGAGAGAGAGAGAGAGAGAGAGGGTTGGGGGCGGACACCTAGAACATGTGGGTTCAACAGTTTCTGAGGTTGTCTCTCCGGACTAATAATCCCTCATTTGTTTCGTGAAAATGAACTTTTAACTTTAAATCGTTCATTTTACAAAACAAAACATAATTTGTTTATGTATTTATTGAAAACCGATCAAATTAAATTTTTGCATAAAAAAACTTTTAAATCGTTCATTTGTTTGTGGGTTCAACAGTTTTTGAGGTTGTCTTTCCGAGCTAATAATCTCGTGTTTGTTTCGTGACATTAGAATAAATAATCCAGTGACCTACTGGATTGACAATATCTTATTCATGATATTATTATAACCACCTCCAAGTATGGTTAGGGGTCCAGCCACCCCTCACCCTTGAGCTTCAGTGATATTCCTTGGCCAAGTCGAGGTAGCCACTTGGTTTTTAACATTTTGTGTATCTTTTGTTCTTCTAGTGGATTGTTTTTAGTGTTCGTTTAGAGAAAGTATGAGAGTCTATAGCGGCCATCCTTGTGGGTTTATGCAAGGAATATACTTTATTTTGTGTTGCATCCTATCCAATATCCATGCGGGTTGTGCATGAACATGTTGTTTGGGTGACTGACTATCCTTGTAGTTATGCAAGGAAATTGTTGGTTTGCTTGCTGAGAATAGGATATTCTCCACCATAAAGTGGGGGTTTGGTTGATCTATAGTTAGGAGGAATCCTCTTTTGATGGTATATGTTGTAATGCCTTGGGTATGTCCTTTCTAAACACGTATACTTTTGTCTTTTCTTTTATATTACACTTAATTACCAAAAACAAAAAAACTTGCAATATACATAATTCTATCCATAATCTCCTACTATAAATAAATAAATAAAAACATGAATGACTCACGATATTATTTATCCCTGTTATGCTATCTAATCTCATCCAGATTTATCAAACATGGCTTAAAGTGCTATATGCTTAACAATCAAGAGGATGGTGAAGCCTCTTAAGTCAAGGAGAACAAACCTCTTCAAAACCACAAAGGATGCTTGAATATTTTTTCCAAACCTTGTGCTCCTTAGCTTCTTTCCCCCAAGTGCCAGAGTGCAAAGAGACACAAAACATTCTCAGACTACTCGGGAAGATTTAACTAAATACCTATATATCCTCTAATTTTAGACGAAGAAATCAACTCCCACTGCCTAATTTTCTATCTAATCACTCAAAACCAAGTTGATGTGCACTCTAAGCTAATTTCCTGTGTGATTCTAAATGCGCACACACTATTTCCTTAGACACTCATGTTCTGCATTGAGATATTTGTACACAATGCATTAACACTTGTACAAGTGTCCAAAGACAAAAAAGAGCATATGTGCAGAGCTCAAAACCCTGAAGGGCGGGGGGGGTCCCTATAGATAGCCTGAGCAGCAATCAAAACCCAAAATTGCCACCAGGAGAGAGAGAGAGAGAGAGAACACAGACTTCCAACCACAACACTTGTGAATTCCAGTGCAAATGGATGGGCCAAGATCCAATTTATGGGGTTGATATGTGGTTAGAATTCTGTAAAACGTAGTACTATTAATCTATCAAATTCCAAACCCCACAAGGCCACAACACATTCCCAGGACGAAACTGAAAAGGAAAATGTTGTAAAGATGCTTCTCTTTCTGTCGAACACACCCATCCTATCTGTCTTCTCCCATTCTGCACAATATTCATTCTTCCTATCACATATAACAAGAAATCCAGTAACATAGGAGCATGCTCCATCTCAACACATGCAATGCAAGGCTTCCAATCTCTCACTGGAAATTACATAATCCAAAATTTATTAACCCATAGAAATTCTAAGCCTAATATTCCTAATTTCGCAAATGTGTTTAGTAGACAGCATCTTTCCTACTATCTTATCCAATCTCCCGTCCAAGGTCTTATCTTAGCATTAGTTACGTTACTGAATCCAAGCATTGGTACAGTGCAAAATAGAACCACTTGAAAGTTTCCTGCTTTTCAAGCTCTGACCAAGAATGTTAAATATTACTCTTTTATTGAAGTATCTACTTAGCCATATCCTTGTGAAGGAATGATTGGCAATTTCCTTTAACCTAACAATGTGATTGATCTATGGTTTCAACCTCTTAACAATAGAAACTTGCCCTGATTTACTTTGTCGGTAACATATAAGTATGGATCCACCATTGTGTGCTAAGTTTTTTGAGAGCACTTTAGGAAGTTCTTGCCAAACTCAATGGATTGTGTCTCCTTTATGTCAACCAACAAGTATCAATGTACCGAGAATAGGACAAACAGAAGTTTATTTTTGGTCTTAGTGAATTTTTTTCATCATTTGGCCAAATTATTACACATTTTTCTAGCTTGAAAAAATATTTTTTTGACCAAAATATAAAGAAATACAAAATGGCAAAAATAAGCAAAAAAATCTCAAAAATTTAACCCAAACGGTTAGATAGTTTTGTAATTATCATGGCATGGATCAGCATTTTGCGCAAATTAGTTAGTATCTATCAAAATTTTTTTTTTCATTTGTCAAAAACACTTCACATGATATTTCAAAGATATCTAATAATTTGCCGACGGTTCGAGTGAAAGACAACTCGAGTCGTGTTAAAGAACAACTGGTGAATTGTTGACATGGATATTAACCCCTTACATTCAAATTAACAAATCTTGACATACCAAAGAACATAAACCAATCAGTTTTTCCTAGTATGAATGAGTGTATATATTACATTCTCTTATCAAAAATTTATTTTAAAAAAATTGCCAAGAACATTGAATTCTTCAGGGTCAACAACAACACGGGAAAGTTACACCGCAATAAAGATCTATGTACTAATTCTGATATTCAGCTAGTATTTAGGAAAACAACCTGTCAGTGCTAATTAAATAGAATTCCTTACCTCATAACTGAAACTCTCCCCCATTTTTAAACCAAGCCACAATCCTTAATTTTTTGTTGGAGAAGACACTAATCTTCATCAGAATCTGCTTCAACCTCTGAAGTGTCCTCCTCATAGCAATCATCCCCAGTTTCTAGTTCTTCTTCTTCTTCTTCTTCTTCAGTCTCTTCTTCTTCCATCCCTTCCACCCCATCATCACCCAAATTGTCTAGCTGAGGTATCATGTCCAACCCTTTATTCCTATAAACCAACCCCGTTCTCATTACATAATAAAACTTCTCCCTTAAACAAACAATCGGATGACGGTCCACTAATCTTCCCCGCAGGTACCCTTCTTTTAGAGCCACAGTCGTCGTTTTACACTTCAAGGAGAGGTAGAATATCCCTGGATACCTAGTAAAGATTCTTGTGAACTTGTGAGGAAGATTCAACTCCTCCCTCAAGCTTCTCAAGTAGTTCCTCTTCGTCTTCTTGTACATTGTCAATGCCAAAAACTCATGTAAAACCCCAACCACCCTCTTCTCCATGAGCTCGCTATTTGGGTCGATTCCACTAGAATCCTCATATGGGGAAATGTATGGCAACTTCTGGAATTCTTCCATCCATGCCTTCACTTTCTTTTGTGCACCATAACCCCTTGGAAAACCCATTGGGAAGGCCAGTGCAGTTTGCCCCCTCTTAAATTGCCTATACTCACCACCAGGACTGGCCAGTTTGCCATTTTCGTTACTCTTCTGCAACTCAGAAACTGCAAATTCCTCGCGCCATTGATGGAGTTTCAGAGACAAAAGCCCATTTGATCCCTTAACAACCTGAAAATGATCCGGGAACTTTTTAACTAGGTTTCTGTCGAAATCATTGGGCAAACCCAAGTCCCATTTCAAAGGATGAAGTGATTGAAGAGGTAGAATCTTATTTTTCGTCATCATAAGAATCCGACAGAGCCGTTGGACTGTATCGGCCTCGTGGGTCTGGTGAAGACCCAGCTCTAGATTGTGCAAAGTTGTAGCAACATTGGTGAGGCGAAAACAGGGTAAGCTTGGGTACCTGCAAGGACGGAACCAGAAAGTTAAGATATGCATATGAAAAAAAGAAATAAGTTTACTAAAACTAAATAGTACTAATGTTTCACAAAAAACACCGTGCACTTCAAAAGTATACTGCATAGTTTTTCAAAATGTATTATAGACAATACTTAAAGGGAATTATTTCAACCCCTTTTTTATACAAAAACACTCCAATTTTTGTCCTTTAGAATATGAATTTACAAAATTATTCTAGTTTTTTTATAAAAAGTGTATTGAATTAAGAATAGTCTTGTAACTTCATACGTTAAGGGACAAAAAATGGAGTGAATTTTTACAAAAAAAGGAGAGTGAAGATTATTTTCTTATTTAAAAATGGAATGTCCAGTATTTTATAGTAAGAGTTTTAGATGCTGCTATAAGTGTTAGTAGACTTAGCCTAATTGGCGACTATATAAAAGTTAGTGCTTTTTTTGTATTTTTGAGTTTTTTGTCAAAAAATTAAATTGGATTCAAAATATATTGTTTGGTAAATTAATTTTAAACTAAAAAATTTAAAGTGGGTTGATTGAATAAAAGGTTAAATTTTTTATTTCTTGTTTAAATTGATCAGTATTACCTTTATATCTAATCGTTATATAATCAATTATATGTAATTGACATTTTAAATGGACTGAGCTTGAATAGAATATTTTACGAATTAATATTTTAATTTGAATTTTTAAATTTTTATCTTTTTTTGTTTTCAAACGAACTATAATAGCTTATTTGAGTTTTAAACTCAGAAAAAAAAAACTAAAAAGTTTAAGTTGCCAATCACGCCTTTAATCGTAAAAAAGTATATTAATTTTAAATAATTTAACCTTAAATAGTCATTTAAATCACCATTTTAAATCATTTCATTAGTTAAATCATTTTATTAGTCATATAATTATAATAAGTTTATTTCATTAGATAAATAAAGAAGTAATGTTTACCTCTTATATAAATATAATTAAACTAATAAGATTGATAGCACATGCAAAATTGCAAAAACTAACAAAAGATCATTCCAGTACTTATTATGAAAAGCTCACCCAAAAAAAAATTGAGTTAATTAATTATTAGTCCTTTTTAGAAGATTTGTAGAAGGAATAGTCCTAATCCTATTTTTTTTAAAGGTTAGGTCCTACTTTTTAAACTAGAGATATTCTTTAGACAATTTTACCATTTGGTCTTCTATCCTTACCCTAGCTGCAACTTTTCTTATTTCGAAAATCCTAACCGCCTCTCGCTGCAGCTTCTATCATCACCGCTAACCATTACTATCGCCGTTGACCATCACCATCGTTCGCAGACGATCAGGGAATGATATGCCGAAGAGCATTTTAAAACAATCTCCATTTCATTCCAGTTCAATCAATGCTTCAAGAAATCTATCTAAGACTCTTGAAATCAAATCTCAGGGTTTCGATTAATTTTCCAGATAACGAGATATCGTTGAGATAGTTGACGACCTTGCGTTCTAATTTTCGTCATCATCGCCGACAATCATCATTGTTGTCGACCATCACCGTCACTCGCAGACCATCAAGGAACAATACGCTGAAGAGCATTCTAAAGCAATCTCTATTTCATTCCAGTTCAATTAATGCTTCGGGAAATCTATCCAACCACCAGAGACTTGAGAAATCGAATCTTAAGATTTTGATTAAATTTCAAAATAACGAGATATCGTTGAGATCGTTGAAGACCTTGCATTCTAATTTCGGTAATGGTAGATCAGGTGGTCGGAACTGCAGGAAAGTAGGACAGTTCTGGAAGTGTTGAAAGAGGTGGATGCGGATGTATTAGAGTTGCAGGATGTGAAGGCGGACGAAGAGAAAGGGACGCTATCGACCATCGACCACTGTGCATTTAACTGAGAAATTTCTCTGTTCACAGTGCATTTAATCAATTTCAAAACGTAACCAAGAACCTTAGTCCCTTTTTTGCGATGCGATTCTTGTGCAATTCTCGAAAGAGCATGCAATCTTTTTTTCTTGTAGTTTTACATGAATTATATTAAAAAAATAGAGTCCAATGTGATTGCTTGTAACAGAAAAATTCTGTAACTAACTGATACAATTTCTCAGTTAGTTTAGGATCTTATAAAGGGAACCATTAGATACCGTGAAGTTTCCCAATATCCAT
Source organism: Heliamphora exappendiculata (assembly GCA_034768845.1). NCBI lineage: Eukaryota > Viridiplantae > Streptophyta > Magnoliopsida > Ericales > Sarraceniaceae > Heliamphora > Heliamphora exappendiculata. Next base: position 4,067,644 of record JAOTRH010000002.1, read on the forward strand.
TCCTAAGGCAATAAAATGCACAAAGTGGTACCGTAAAATTTCTCAGTATCGACTCAAAAAGAAAATTTCTCAGTATCCATTCAATGGCCTTCTCTTCGAAATCGAGGAATTGATGCTTCGGTAGTTTGAAATTTGAATTCGACTAACATATCTTCAATGCGATTTTAAAAATCCGTTAATTATGAATGAAGATCTCTCATTCCGAAAGTGGTGGATTTCCGTTTCGTTCAAAAATCTCACTGAGCTTCAAAATGGATGAACTTGTCGACGATTGGCGATGAAAGAAGAGAGGTTGGCGGTAGAGATTTGATGGTCGGTGGTCGGTGGTAAATGTGAGGTCGTTGAAGGTCGACGCTGCAAAGGGTGGCGGCTAAGCCTTTTGCGAGAGCCTAGGGTTTCGGCAAAGGTGACTAGGGTTTCAACGAGAAATGGAGAACACCTATGAAGCACAAATATTTCAAAATAGGCCCATATGCATATCAGATACGGATACGCACCCGATACGCCAAGATACGTGTCTGATACGCTAATTAAGTATCTAATAAATTTTAGTTTTTGAATTTCGGATACGGTTGGAATATGTGGAGGATACGAGAGGATACGGGGGAGAAAACGAAAAAAATACGGCGGGAATACGCGATGCCCTAATTTTTTATATTTTTAATTTTTTTGGATATTTTTTGCATTAAATTTTTTATTTACTATATGTTTTACTATATTAACTCCAATCCATGATAAGTTTGTAATTTATTTTTAATTTTTAATATTTTGATTATTGTTATATATTAAATGCTCAATTACAACAACCAAATGAATTTACTTTAATTTTGAATTTTATTTTTATAAATAATACATTACTAAAAATAATCTTAAAAAATAATATTTTTTGCAAGCATATTCTAATCGTATCTGTATCTTACTTTTTAAGATTTTATCGTATCACCGTATCTGTATCGCATTTGTATGCCGTATTCGTATCCCAGCTTCCTAGGGGAACACAAAGATGAAAGGACTCTAAAAGGCTAGGTTTCGGAGGTTATGATTTCGTTGATGAGGGCATGAGGTGGCAGCGGCAAAGGTCACAACAACTGGCGGCGGCAACTCTAGAGGTCATCGACGACTGGCGGCAGCTATTGGTTTAGGGTTTTGACAAAAATGGTGACTAGCAACGGTGACTGGTAAAATTTTCACAGAAATTGAATTTTGGGGCATATTAGGTATAATAACAAAAAATATGACATAATTTTTATATAAAAAAAAATCTAAAATAGAACTAATTTTTCTACCAATCTTACCTATAGGACTCTTATTTAAAAATCCCTAAAACATTAGTAGCCTTCTTAAAAAACAAAAATTAAGAGACATTTCACCATGCATTGTAGCATTACGTACACACACAGTCACACCCACACACACACACGAAAAAAAAAAGCATAAAACTTTAAAAAATTATTTCGCCCGTGGAGTTACCTGGGGTGAGGGAATTCTTCGAAGAGAGTTGGGTATCGGCGGATGAATCGGAGGGTGGGGACGGTGAGGCCGAGGAGCTTCTGCGAATCGGCGATGGATTTGGAGGTGATGAAGCCGGCGGAGGAGCGGCTGATGGCGTCCTTCAGGAGGGAAGCCGCCTTGAGGTCGGTGTGGGTGTCGATTATGTGGTCTAGGGTTTTGTTCTTCACCCATTTCAGACGGACTTTCACTAAGCTTCCATATTCGTATTGCTGCTGAAGATTCGTCGCCTCGTATGGCCGCGGGTTTTGTCTGATTATTGAGAACAAACCCTTGGCTCTGAACTTCATCTACACACATATGTAGGAATATATGTGCACATATATATATATATATATAGAGAGAGAGAGAGAGAGAGAGAGAGAGAGAAGAATAATTGGATAGAATTCTCAGATGGAGTGGGGAGGGTTCAATTTGACAGTTGAACCAAGAGCAAGAGGGGATGAGCTGCTCCATTTTGTGGGGCTTGGGGGGCTGAAATGAGTATAGTGATTGGTGATTTCATAAGCATTATAAAAATAATAATAATAATAATGATAATAATAATAATAATAATATTACACCATATTTTATATATATATATATATTTTAGGATACTTTGATTAATTTTATCGTTCACTAAGCGGCACCAAGTGTTTAGAATTATTAAAATTAATAATTTATAAATTATAATTTATAATAAAAATTATAAATATTTAATAAAAATTATAAATTATAATTAAAATAAAAAAATAATTATAAATTATAACAAAAATTATAATTTATAAATAAAATTAATAAAAAAAATTAAAAACCACGGTCAATAGTTTTTCCCAACACCTTCCATGTTTGGTTTGATGACTTGGACATTGGATTAAACTAAGAAAAATATGTAAAATTTACAATTTTAATTTTGCCTTGAATTATTAATTTTATGTTTAGTTAGTAAATTGAATCATTAATTATCAATATAAGAGAATAATAATTTGTTCATGTGATTATTTATCCAATATTTTCTTTTAAAATTATTTGTTCTCCATTTAGATTATCTTCATTCATTATTCAGTTACCAAAAATAAATATTCAATACATATTTTATACTTAATTTACTTTAACCAAACATAATATAAATAATACCATGATATATATAATTACATTCACTATTTTATAGTATTAAAGACATGTAAAATTTACATATTATTTTTCCTAGTTATTATTTCCAATCATAAACCTCATAGAGAGAGAGAGAGAGAGAGAGAGAGAGAGAGAGAGAGAGATTAGATTAGATTAATTGGGATAATTTATTTATAGTATTTTTTTGTTTTGTTAAATTAACTAATGTATTCTTACTTTATAATTTTAAGTTATAATGTTTATGATAATGATCCAAATTTAAAATTTTATAAGTATATTTGACATTTAATTAAAAGTATTATAGTCATTTTATTTTAAAAAAATATAGTGTTTGATATGTATATAATTTTTTTTTCTTGAACAAAAAGTGAAAAAATCATTGAACTTTACAATTATCAAATAAAGGCTAAATTACTTTACCAAATTAATTTATTAAATAATGTAATATAATTTTTTTTTGATACAATAGAAAAGGAAAAACTCTCCAAAATACAAAATCGACTCTCCAAAATACATGGTGCCTATAGTATCGTTCGAAATCAACTGTTTAATAGAAGTAAGTGAAGAATCACACAAAATAGTGAAGAATCACACAAAATAAGTGATTTTTCCTACTTAATACCCAAGTTAGTCAGGCGACTTATACTTTGATTTGCTCATCTGAACGCGTGTTTGATGGTTGATGAAAATTTATGCATAAGAAATCTTCAAGCACAACTTTGTAAGGGAAAATTTTTGGTGCTCCATCTATAAATGTCTCTATCTCCACATTCTACATTTCTTTCTCATAAGCTATAGTTTGCTCTCCATAGAAAATCCATAGTTCAGCATCAATACTGGAGTTGTCTTTCAGCTTTTTATAGACCCTAAGCACCCATTTTTTTCTACTGTTACGAAAGTCACTTCCAAAATCCACCGCACCTCTATTAATTCTCTAACAATCATCGATATTTAGTTTTAGTTTATTTGTTTGAAGAAAAAACCACTGAATTGGAAACGGTTTAATGACAAAATTAGCAAGATTTGATTTAAAAACCTCTTGAATTTCAAAAATATAAACTTTAATGTTTTTACACTCGCAATAACACTAACATCTTTATTTTCAAAACTTTTGAAATTCTTGTTTTTCCAAGTTTGTCTGAGTGTAATCGCAAAAGGTTGCCTCCACATAAAGACATGGTCAATTGATTTGCTTTTAAGTTCTCTTGTACTCAAATGTGACGAGGTTTTGTTGTATCATATGAAATCTATGTCCTCAAGGAAAATACTACACCTGGGGCAAAAGACCATTCGTTTTCATACCTCTAGACATTCTAAGAAGATTAGTATATAGTCTCCCACGAAGGATAAGCCAAAAATGCTCTTTAGGCTTATGAGAAAGTTTAGATTTCCATGGCCAGATCCAACCAATGGTATGACTATGGTTCTCTTAAATGATCTGATTAGGCACCAGAGGTACAAAACTGTCTATTTGGAGAACTAACCCAGTAAAGATAGTCAGGGTAGGTAACAAAACGAGAAACTATTTACTTGATGAATGTTTGGCACACTAGTCTTGCTGGGGTTGGGTAGAATGTGGGCAAGGTCCCAAGAACTTACCTCATTAATAATGTCTTTAATACACAGGTGATAATTAGTGTGTGGGTCATAATCAGTCACAGCCGAAGGCTCAGCGCCATACCATCAATCTTTCCAAAGAGAGATTGATTCCCAATTTTTAATCTTCCACTTGATGCCTTTCCTAATAGATCAATCTCCATCCCACAAAATAAACTCTTAAAAGTTTTTGTAGTGCTTTTCCAAGGTTTCTGTTATCGAAAAAGTTTTATTTCATAGTATAAAACTGAAAACATATTCTATATTAACTTATAGTAAAAATATAAAAACAAAGTATGTATTCTGAAAATTGTGTAAGCAGTAGAACAGAAAAAATTAAATACTGCGAACTTGTAGAATTTCGAATATACCTTAAACTAATTAAGGCAAGTGTGTCACACTATGTTATTAAGATAGATTCGTCGCTTACTATAGTATTTATAAGTTTGGGCATCTGCTTCTTAGGACTTGATCTATGAAAAAATATTACACCATGTTGTGCTCGATGAACCAAAATAATACTTAAATTTATCTCTTTTTTTAACAGACTATAGTACTAAGAATACAAGATGTAGAGAGGATGAAGTAAATGAAAAACTCAGGATCCGAGGGCCTCTATTTATAGGTAATGAAGCACTTGCTCAGACAGACTTCAATCGATGCAAAAAGATTCAGTTTAGACTCGCTCTGTGAATAGGCACACTTTATTAAATAATCGATAAAATTGGTCCGGTTTGAATTCTAACGGTAGCCAACCTCATTTGATAGAAATTTATTTAAATGCAAAATTATTTTTAAATAATTTTCTTTAAAAAAGATAAGATCCTACCCTACTCGACATGGACGAACGATGCACGTGGTTTTGGATACATTATTTGGAAGATTAATTTGGACATGCTAGCATTACTTTTTGGGATAGATTCAAATTCATGCTCATAAATACTTGGGAAGTTTCTTCTCTTTTCACCAAATCGAGTACCTAAAGGAGCCCTCTGCCCCTCCATAAATCTAAGATTGGAATATATGTACCCACAAAATTTCTCTTAAGTTTTCAATGTGTGACAAACTAAGTTACTATTAGTTTTTCAAGTTCAATACATGATTTTGGAAGTAATTTTTTATTTAATGTCTAATAGTTGTGATTAATCAAATACACAAAGTTAATCTACTTGAGGAGGTGAGCACGCCACCACTCAGTACCCATTTTAACCAATGTGTTAGTTTCACTTTAATTATGATTCAAAGTTGGTTAAAAAAAATTTGAAAGCTATTTTTTCCAACACTTCCAATCAAGGCGGATTTATTTATTTATTTATTGGTACATCGGAGGCCAAAGGCCTGGGAAGAGATGCCGGAGTTCGAACCTCGATTGGGTGATGAGCCTATCAAGCGCTCTACTCCTCGGGCTAGGGGCTTCCTTAGATCAATTTTGCCTAACTAGGTAACACATTTACCTTAACACTGTTTAGCAATTACTTTTTCAATAAATTATTTCTTCTTGTCTTCTATTTTTCAAAAATAAAAAGAGAGCAATAATATTGAAAATATGGTACCTAGAATTATTGTGGAAATTATTTTGGAGAAAACTTCTTAGAAGAAATCTAGTTTAGAAAAATAATTTCACAGAGTTTTGTAAATTCTCAAAAAAAGGAAGAATTTATTTACAAAAAAAAAAAAACACAAGAAGAAGTGAAGATGGCAAACAAAAAAGATAATTTTTATAAACTTTTCGTAACTTTTATAAGGAGAAAATAAGAAACGAAAACCCAAATATTTGAATTTCGACCCCATATACCCACTCTTTTTAAACATTTTATAGCAACTCATTAAGATCTTTAGAAAAGGGTATATTATATTTTGTGGATCGAGTTTTCATTTTAACCCCAATAATTTTAATTTTTTTAACTTAGGAAACTCACGAGTTTCGAGCAGAGTTTATGTGGAACTCTTTCGAGTTTGATCGATCCAGATCGATATTAATAGCTAATAACAGAATCAGATTTAAACAATTAAAGAGCATAGCAACCAAGGTGTTGAAATTGAAAGGTAACCATATTGACCAAGTAAGATTTATCTCAAACTATTATACGGTACAAAATACTCTTCATCTGTAAAAATAAAAATTGGTCTGCAATTTAGGCGCGTTGAGTTATGGGCTTTGTCCAAGTCTAGCCCAGTGTAGATGGGTATGCCCAAGCCCATCTTAGTTCTAATAATAATCTTCAAATTCTTAGCCCAACCCCAACCCCAACCCCAACCCATAACAAAATGGACTCAAATTTGTCCAAACAAACCAAACCTAATGCCAGGTCCTGTTTGGTAATGCTTATAGTTTTTTATTTTTTGTTTATAATAAATAATCGAATGCGGTGGTCGGACGAAATGGTTGGAGGAGGTGGTGACCAGATTGGGTGATCGAAGTTGATGGCCAGAAGGAATTGTCGGAAGTGGTGGTCAGAAGGAGTGAAAAAAAAGATAGAATGAAAATTTGTTTACAAAACACATGAAAATATATTTTTTCTGTTTACAAGAATAAAAATAATATATTTTTTAAAAATAAAAATAGTTATTAAATATATTTTTGTTTACAGTTTACAAAAAAAAAAATTAAAAACAAAAACATAAAACAGCAAATATTTAAATGTTACAAAACTGGAAGAAATTTCCTTCTCAAACGCGTCGTATGGACCTAAAAATCCTCTTTACGTTAAGGTTGAATTTTTTAAAAAATAAAACAAGAAACAAAAACAAGAATATTTGATAAATTTGATTTTTTGCCAAAAACTAAGGGGTCCATCGCACTTTGCTTTTTTTCTATTTTTTCTCCTTGCTTTCTTAACTTCTTTACTATTACTTTTTATATTAGAATTTAGTTCAAATGTCAATAAATAGTCAAGGAATTTCCTCTTACCACATAAAGAAATTTGTTGATCCAAAAAGATTATGAAACAAGTCCAAGTTGGTTTCCCTTCATAAAGTTCCAATATCACATTCTAAAAATTATCTATCATTTCTATTATTTTGATTATGACTTTTTATCAATTATAAATACATACACCCATTCTCACCCCTTACTCTTGACTAAGGATCACCATTTTACCCGGCTGCCCATTGCCGGCCCCAAGCTCAATCTTTTGGTTTGGCGGTCCGAATAAACCCGAATAATACTTCAGTTAAACTTGAGTACAATTTTTTAAGCATGACCCAATGACCTGCCCCAAAAAGTCAAGAGTACATACTATGGGAGATTAACTAATAATATAAGTCAAGATCAATGCCTCATTGTAAATTTTGTTAAAGACAAAAAAAAGTCATGACAACTTCATGCAATTTATAAGTAAAGAGTTCCTGACTTCCTGGTTTTTGAGCTGTGAATAGGTGGTCACTTGTAGCAAATTCTAACAATGTGCAAGTGCAATGATTTTTGCTATTATTATTTTCCACTAGGATGTAAATGCAATAATACATATTTGCCAAACCACTTAACTTGCAAATGCAATGATGTCTGCTATCTATTTGTCAAAAACTTATAACATTTTTTTTTCTTTCTGTAATTGGATACTCCCAATAAATTATAGCAAATTCTAACAAACCAATTGCGAGCTTGTGAGCCCCGTCTGCTAGCCCGTCTCTACTAAAGCTCATCGGATACGGCTTGGACTTAAATACTACTCTTGGCAAGATTTGCATTTCATTCGTTATCAACCCAACTAATTCCAAATTATTGAATTTATGGCCTTTGTTATTTTTTTGACATACCAACATTAATCACAAATAACCCTCGTGAATATTAACTACTCAATATTATATCTCATGGTACTGCAAAACATTTTAAATTTACATATAACTTGTCTCTCTTCTTTTATTTAATTCAAGCAGATAAAATAAACATGATCGGAGAGTTTTGCATATTCTAGAGACGGGTCAAGCCAATTTAAGGCTTAAGGCAAGAAATAGAATGACGGCATTGAATATATTAGTATATTGTAATTTAAATTAAAATATATATTTTTTGCTTTTGAGGTGCAAAACTTTTGATTAAATATTTATATCCACATTTTGCTAACATATTATTGTCGATTAATATTATTAATAAACTAATTGACCATTCTAGTAACATAGTTTAGATAATATTTTATTAATTTTAGTTTAAAAATATATTTTTTGCATAAGCAACATGTATTGTATGTAAAATCTTGTGCATATATTTGAGAAAGAATATTATTTTTTTATACAATTTAATACATTAATTAGATTACTTTTATTTGCCAAACCTTTTTTGGGAAAAAAAATTAAAAATAAATCTAAACCATATATATAAGAAAAACTATCATATTTTAGATAATAATATTTTCCCAAACTATCATTGTCTAATGTTTTAATTTCTTATATTATATAAAGAAAATAAAAATATTTTCGCATGAATAGAATTGTATAAAAACTTGTGTAACTCGTGTGGTCGGACTTTTGTAAGACAGTTTACAAGGTCGTAATTTTGAATCACCATTTTCCCAAGCCATTTGAGTTAAAAAAAAAAATTATTCAAACTTATTTTGAATTGAAGAAATAGTTTATTACTAACACTTTTTTAATGCGGTATTTCCAAACTAATATGAATGAAATTGCATATTTTTAAGGAAAAAAGTGTTGAAATGAAAAAAGTAGCAAAAAGAATATGAATTGAATAAAAAAATGGTTATAATCTTCTAATAAAAAAATCTAAAATAAAATAATAGCATTGAAAATATAAGGTCCTTACTATAATAGAGGTGCTAGGCAAACACCTAAATTGCGTAAGGCTTAAGCTGGCTTTGGCATATTCAAGTAATATATCTAGTTGTTGTCCTGGGTAGAGACCTTAGAATTTTGTGACAAGATTTAAAAAATAATAAAATTGAATGAGAATCTAAATAAAAAATTGCAAGTTCATATCCAATTATATATATATATATATATATATATGTGTGTGTGTGTGTGTGAAAGCCCACCTACAATTTTTTTTTCTTTTTTTTAAAACTTTTTTTAGAGTAATACTACGTGCAAAGACCTCAAACATAAAACTAATTAAGCACCGTCTCATTACCAAATAGAAATTAATGCGGCACAATCCCTAGATAAAAGTGTACCTTGTGAGAAAATTTTGCATCGTTTTGTGCACGAGGTGCATCATCGTTTTGTGCAAGAGGTATGCACCTCTAGCATTTTTTTGTTTTGTTTTGTTTCTTTTTTAATATTTTATTTTGATGTTATTACTGCCATGATGCATGCCATATAGTTTTTTTTTGTCCTTTGTTTTTGAAAGAATAAAAGGCTATAACATGTATAATCAATTTACTAACAAAAAACCATGATTGTTATCATTGTCGGCAAAAGAGCTAAGAAGCTTAGGTTGCTAATCAGGCTCTAAAGCTTCAAACTAAAAATACCTTATTTTGTAAGATCGAATCACTTAGATATTCTTGTTCTTGTAATGACACATTATACTCTTCTCCCATCACTTTGTCCCATAAAGAATTCAGTGTGTTATAGAAGAGGAATTGAGGAGGTTACAACGTACTGCAAATAAGTGGTACAGCAAAAGGGTCCTAGTACCAGGGAGTCTAGGATGCAACCTACACAAAATGAACAAACTCACCCATGGCAGTCTTGCTATCAAACAAAATATTGACAGATTGTTGAAGATCCATCCACCGGGTAACGATCTTTGGGCGTTCAGAGTTGTTAACATAAGCGTTTCCCAAAGCTATATTGGACGGCAACACTTTGCCTAGTAGGACGGTTTGGCGATGCTCCATCACCTAAAGGAAACACACAAGTGTGATGTGTTGCTGGAATTATTCACTTACGCAAGCCAACAACAATTTATATACAACAAAACTGAAAACAATAATAGAAATTACCCTTACCCTTCTCAAACACAAACACACCCCACATTCGGTCCAAACCAAATAAGACATAATAATAGCAACAAGCGGCCAAATAAGTTACAGAGTCAAACAAGACCCACGCAGAAAATGAAGTAACCATCTTGATAGTTGAAGTACCATAGATGGCTTCCTTGAAGTAACCATCCTGATAGTTTCCCAGACTCAAACAAGACCCCCGCACAAAATGAAGTAACCATCTTGACAATTGATGTCAACATAGATTGTTTTCTTGTAGCAAATCACACAATTTGACTTTCTAATAAGTATTAGTATAGCCTTATACAGATAACAAGGCAGAAGTGTTTTACTTGACAGCAAAGAACTCCAGTTTGGAGCTATTAGACGCTTCAAACACCACGTCGTATGTGGGTGCGTGGCTGCATGCATCATAAATAGGGAGAACAAATTCATTAGGCACGGAGAGGGAATATCTGGGTTTTCTTGATTTGATAAGGGGGGAGAACCTAGAAAATAAATCAAAAGAAAGTACAATTAATACCAGTAAAAAAAGGTAATTGCTAACTGCTAGTAGGCAGTTACAGTCATGCAGGTCACGCAATATGTACAGGGTTTTCCTCACCTAATGATACTCTAATCCTGAAGCCTTCAGTCTATGGTTTGGTCAAACAATCACATAGATCTCCTACATTTCAAAATCTTAAACTAACACCCATTGTAGTTTAGGATGAAATAGAACTGTAGGTTCTACTGTGGATAGTAACGTGTGTCACAGGCAACTACTATTTATACGCTTAATCATTATATTTATTTTACATGATTTCTGTCTTCTGTCAATTGTCACTAACCCACCCATCGATGGCCATGACCACAACTGTGGTTGTCGCCAAAACTACTCATACAAATTCATAACCAAAAAAGGAACACATTCATCTCTCTCTACCATCATTGGTAACCTACCAATACCCCCTTAAATATAATAAAATTACAAGTTAAAGCACTGTACTATCTAAATTGTAATCTAGGTGGAGAGTTGGGTCAAAGCATGCATGTGACAATCAACATCAGAAAATTATTATATATGTAAATATAGAAGTTCTTCAAATGATTTTACCGTTTGTTTGTTGATTTTTTCTCATTATTGGTTTTGTCCTTTTCTTCATATAAATCTCTTTAGTTGAATGACTTACCCAAAATGAAAAAAATAAATGGAATAAAAACTTGAATGATTGCATGAGATGTTAAATCATACCATCTTTAAATGCAAGTCTCATTATTTTATATTTTTTTGAGGTTTCAATTATGTTCAATTTTTTGGTATATTTTAAGATGACCAAATTGGATATTTTTTGAATATTTATTTATTTATTTATTAAAACATTCAAACAGGAGTACTCAATCAACCTAACGGCAAGTTTGAGACACACTTAATTACTTTAATTTTAATTGGACTTCTTAGTTGTGAATAGTGAGATTAATTCTTTAAAAATTAGTCAAAGTACACATAAATTAATCGGGATAGTCTGGAATATTTAAAAATATTAAGAGTTTGTTTGGTAAATGGTGTCTACATCAGTGTAGTAATTGATGCACAAATAGGTTTCATGGTTGGCTGCGATCAAAAATGGTGTTACCACTCGTTTGGCAACTTTAAATTAGTTTTTTTTGTCCTATCACTTAAAGCTTGAAAGGCGGCAATTCAAAGACTTTTAACCTTTTAACTTTTTTGTTATTTACATAAATTTTTTTATATATTTTTTTGAAAAATATCATAACTTTTATTATATACATTCATTTTTTATAAAAATTATATTTCTAAAATCTATTTGTTAAAATTTATCAAATAAGATCAATATTGAATATAAAATTATTTTAAAATAAAGTAAAAAATTATCACAACTTGAAACCATGTTTTTTGTCTTTTGGCTTAAAAATCTAACTTAAAAACATTTATCAAACGAGACCATAAGTCTGTTTGGTAATTGGTTTAAAATTAGTTTTGTCTTTATATTTAAAATTATTGAACTTAAAAGCAAGAACTAGAATCTTGTTTGGGATTTTAAAAAGTTTGACTTTTAAAATATTTAGTTTAAAAAAAAGTAAAAGAAAAAAATAATTGTTTGAAATAAATTTTTATGATAGTTTTTTTTAATATGTTCTCATGTATTGTTTTTAAGTTGTTGTGAATGTATTATTAGTACAATTTTTTTTGCGGTTAAAATTAACTTTTTAATTGTGAATGTTATAAGGGCTGAGCTAGAAATCTATTATTTGGAGGGGCCAAATTAATTTTAGGGGCTAATTAAATAAAAAATATTTATACAATATTAAATATATAACAAATAATTAAAACTTTGTAGGGGTTTTAAAAGTTTTGAAGGAGCAAACTCCTTGGTCCTCCCCTCCCTCTAGTCCTAGATATCATTTTATTTAAAAAAAAGTTAAAATATTTGGGGTATAAATATGCTTTTTACTTGAAAAAAAATGAAGTGATGAAAAGTTAGCCCTCATTTAAGATCTCTAAAAAATTTAATTTTTAAGATGTTTAATTTTTTTTTAAAAAAATAAAGTTAAAAAAAAGTTAAAAGTGTTTGAGATAATTTTTATTTTTGATTTTTACTAGAATGCCTAATTATCTTTATGTTTTGCTTTTAAATTATAGTATTTGAGAGATTGATATGATTTCATTTATTGTTAAAGTATAGTTGATTTTTTAGTTAAGAACATTATAGTTATTTTACTTTAAAAGAAGTTTATGTGTTTAAAATGTGTATATACATATATTTTTTAAAAAATAAATTAAAAAAAAAATTAGTTCACTTTTTAAATATACCAAAAGGTATAACTTAAAAACTAACTCTTTTTTTTCAAAAAAAAAAAAAAAAAAAGCTAGCCTCTTAGATAGCCCAAATAGGGCCTTAGTTGCTTTTTTTTAGATGCCAAATAATATAGTTTAAAAATCACTTTTTGACGGATAAAAAAAATAACTTTTAACCACAAACAGCTAAGTTCATATTTAGAAATGTCTATAAAATTTGATTTTTAAGAAGTTAAATTTTAAAAAAAAAATAAAGAGCAATAAAATATAGTTAGAATGTTTTGAGATAATTTGTTTATGTTAGATTTTTTGAATTTTTTTTTTGTTAAAATATTTAATATATTTTTATTTTTAAACTGTAGTATTTGTAATATTAGAATATTTTTTATTTATTTTTTATGGTATAGTTGATATTTTAATTGATAGTATTTTTGTTATCTTTTAAAAATATTAAAGTATTTAAGATGCTTATAGATATTTTTTAAAAATAATTTGAAAGAATGACAATAAATTAGTGAACTAACTTTAAAAATAATGGATATTTTTGTCATCTGTTTAAGATGTAATGTGCTTTGTAAGCCCTCGTTTGGCACACCGGCTTAAAGCCAACTTTTTAAATTTTTTAGTTTTTTGGCTTATAATTTAAAAAGTCAAAAAATCTCGTTTTTTAACATTAACTTTTATCTTATTGGATTTTTGGATTTTTGATTTTTGATTTTTCTGATAATAATTTTTAATTTTACCTTTTAACTTTTTGGATTTTTGTTTGGCAAAACTTCATTTAGGCTGAAAAGTAATCTTAAAATTTCACATCCGGCATATTTGATTTTTTTGATAGTTTAAAAATCACTAAATTTTTAACTAAATAAACTTTTAACTTTTTAACTTAAAGTAGCTTAAAACCGTGTTACCAAGAGAACACTAAATATAAAATCATTGTTAACGTGCAAAAATTGCTATATTGTATGTTATTTTTTAAAAGTTGAGCATATAAAGTGCACATATTAATTGAATACACCATATTAACATACTAATATTGTGTTCGTGACAAATTGAATGACTTTTCATAACATAAGGTTTTTCTCAAAAAATGTGAATATACTTTATATATATAAATTGAGTACAGCAATTCAATGAGCTATACTATAGTATTCTTTACTCACTAAATAAATTTTTTTAAGAGCTTAAGGCACGTGCATATTTTCATGCCCATTGCAGGCTATTTAGGACGTGGCCGACCTGTTATAACCAATTTATTACAATTAAGCTACTGGATCTGTGTCACTTATTAATATATAATTACGACTAATTAGGGTACGAGTTTACTCGTTAATATTTGATTTATACACAAGTGTTACATATTAATTATTAATATATAATAATTATAATAATTAATAATATTTGATAATATTCGGCACATTGTAAAAGATCATGTTAAAAAATTAAAAATAAAAATTATGTTATAATTATTAAATAATTACTATATATTGTCTATGCCTAGCATTTTATAGTATTTTTGTCATCCATAAATAGGTTTCGTGGCTGGCTGCGGTCGCAAATGGTGGGTATTAATTAATTGACCCTTCTCAAAATGGTGGCGGCTGTCAAGTCTTGGGGCTGCTAAGCCTGTTTGGTAATTGCTAATTTGTTTAAAATTAATTTGTTTTTGCTTTTATATTGAAATTAAAGGACTACAATGCAAGAACTAATTTAAAACGAAAAAAAATAAAATTATTCGATGATGGCTTTTAATATAGATATTTTTTGGGGTCAAATAATTAGGGATTTTTTTGACTTTTACGTGAACACTAAAAAAAAAAAAGCATCAACAGCGACGACAATAATCGTCGCTAATAATTTCAAATTCGTCGCAAAAACATTTTTGCGACGATTCCAATTTCGTAGCTAACTTGTCACGGAACCCTGGTCTGGGAAGATCTTGTTGGAATCTGTGAATTCATTGGCCATTGAATTTCAAAATTCAATAGTAGAATTCAATTGCAATTGAATTGGCCATTCAATTGGCAATTGAATCTTGAAAACCAATAGCCATGAGTGGCTATTGATTTCTATGTAACCCCTTCATGATGGAAAGGTTATATACTATCTTCACTCAGAGAAGAGAAAGAGACAGAGACAGAGAAGAAAATCAACAGACAG
>JAOTRH010000002.1:4082824-4096908 GCA_034768845.1 Heliamphora exappendiculata
AATAAGAAAGAGACAAATACAGAGTGATCATCTAACCAATCTTAGGCACCCAAAAGGCCTTAAAATATTGCACAAAGTCAGTTTGGTCAACAAAATCTTGGGTTAATTCTTCCAAGGCAACCAATGAATCCACTCCATCCCAAATGCTGTACACTATTTTTCCAAGGCGTTTAAAAATCTCTCGCTGAACTTGAATGTTATTACATCTCTTGACAATATTCCGCAGCCATGATCTACGAACACGCCAGAGCGAAAATAGGATAGGACAAGAAAATGTATCCCTGGAAGACCAGCTACTTACATAAATAAACTGCTTCGAAATCTAGATAAGTTTAAATAGAAAAGATTGAGAGTAAGATCACCATGCCTTATGGGATCAATCTCTGTTGCTGCATCATCAATTAGAAACCCATTAATCTTCCATCCAGGATCAACAGCATGAACACGGTCTAGTAAAGCTTTCATCCATTTTGATACATCAGGCTTAGCAATGCTACGGGTAATGACCCAAGCGACAGGTAGTGCATGTTGTCTTGAATCAAACACAAGAAGAGTGCATAATGGGTACTGCCATTCGTATAAATCACGACGTAAGAATCCTACGTGCTAGTTCTTGTAAAGCATATGGAAACAGGCATCAGTAAATTTATTACCTTAAGTGTCTTTATTCCAAAAGTTGAATCAGCTGCAATGAGACTGCGATGGCCAAAACGAATCATTTGTTGAAACTGCCATTCAGTTTGAATCCCCAGAATGAAAGGATCGGTTTCTGAAGTGTCTTGATAAAAGAATATGGATTTCTTATTGCGTTCAACCCACATTCGAATGCTAGCCTGATCATCGAGATCCAACTCATGGGTAGACCGTTTGATAATCATCCCAAGTTTGTGGACATACTGGGAAGCAAGGCTATTTACTTTTGCATTTGAACCACAGTAACGCTGTATCCCCTCAATGTGCTTCTCCAATACATTTTCCTCAGGAATGCCGAGATAGATCATAGACATAGTTTGCTGTTGAATCTCATTACATATATATGGAATTTTCTTGGCACCAGGGCCAATCGCATCTCTGTCAAGTGGCCCATGGCACACAAAACCAGACTTGTTTACATGGCGCCTATTGTTATATACAAGAAGCGCAAGTGATGGGCGGGCATATAGACGCTTCACTACAAAATGGCATGTGCATCCCCTCATGGATTGAGGTCTAGCAGCGCGGTTGCGGGTGTTGAGTCGATACCTTCGGCTTGGTAATATACCTCCACCTTCTCCATAATTTTCAGGACCAAAGGAACACCAATACCTTCACAAAGGAAAAAAAAAAAGGAAAAAAAAGAATGACCATGACAAACTTGTGTAGACTAAAGGAAATGTTCTACTTTCTTTACCTACAAATGAAAACTTGTGTGTCCAGTCTAGGATCTACTTGTCAATAAAGCTGACAGTTACATTGGTAGACCACGTCCAAAGTTTGGTTCTGCTATTTTGGCACTAATGCCACATCTCAGTAGTACCTTAAGTAAAACCTAGTCTTACAGTTTTCTGAATACATGTCATACCACAATTCATAAGTGATTTCAGGTCAACATTGCTCAGGTTTTTAAAACTAGAACGATTGAAATGGAAAAAAGCAGGACACAGCATCAAATCTCTGCTAAACTCAACAAAATTTTCAAGAAAAATACACAGATGGATGGCCTGCTTGCCTCATGGCATCAACCATAGTGCAGTATTTCCTTGGTGAGATAACGACAGGATTTGAGCACCAAGTATCAAGCTTGAGAGACCAAACAGTTACCACCTGACCCACAAGGCCAGTGGTAGTGACATGGGAGAATAACATTGTCATTTTAAAAGAGGGGCAAGATGGGAAAGTAAAATGCAAAGTGGATAACTTACAGCCTATACTCCAAATATTCATCACTCTTGTACTCTTTTAAGCTGCCTTTGGACCGTTTTCTTCCCCTCTCAATATGGAACCGTGTCGGGCATTCTACATTGGAGCACTCCCCAATTATGAATGCATCAATCCTTGCATAAGGAATAAGGGCTACATCATCATGACGTTCAGCAGTTCCAAACTTGGACCATTTCAAGTCAGCAGAAAAGAAATCCTCCCCTGGTGGGTCTTGCACCGGAATATTGAGGATGGATTCAATTATGTCCATATGCTACAATATCCCTACCAATTGAGTGGTAGAATTGTTGAGCCAGATTGACATTCACCACCGGTAACTGATAAAAATAAGCCACAAATTAGTTAATGAGCACAAAATAGTCAAGAATTGGCAAAATAAAAACTTAGTTGTGAACTAATAGCTAGATAGACAGAGAAGGACATAAGACAGAGTCATGACACAGCATAAAATGACAACATGACAGCTTTAAATGGTGCAAGACATGGGCATGGCAATATAGCCCCATGTATTTTGGTATAAGATATACTATCATCCTTGGCAGCTATGTATATGATATATTCATGGACTATGGCTAGAACATAGTTTTAGTAGCTTAATATTATTATTAGTATTATATAATTATTATCCGGTGTGTGTAGATGTATGGTTGTAATAGTATTCTCTAGTTTTATTATAAATAAGAATGTTCACCTACCCATTAGGGTACAACTTCCCATTATTTTCTATCTCCTAACATGGTATCAGAGCCACCATTCTTTGCTCCATGAAACCCTAATCCTAAACAGCCACCATTCAGCCACCAGACCCTCTTCCACTTCCCTGCAGTGCCACAACCTCTTCTCCTTCCCTGTAGTGCCGCAAGCCCCTCTTCTCCTTCCCTGAAGTGCCGACAGATCTTCTTCCCCTTTCCTGAAGTGCTGACACTCTCTTCTCTCTCTCTGGAAGTTGCCGACATCCACCCTTGTTCACTGATGAAACCCTAACTCCTCAAGTTGCCGACAGCTTCTTCCTCTCACAGCCAGCCTCTCTATCTCTATCCGACAGTCTCTTTCTCTCTGCTGAAGTGCCGATAGCCTCTAAGGAGTCTTAGCCACTGTTTTGAGATTCTAGGGACTGCAGTGGTTATCTACCTTGATCCTGTGAGCACCGATAATCCTACGGAGAACCCCAGCTGCTGTTTTGAGGGTCTAGGGAACTGTCACGGAGTGTTGAAGTCTATGGCGATAGTTTGAAGGTATGCTTAGTGGTCCATTTATAATTATTTCCGGTTGTGGCTGAGTTCTATTTTGTTATTGGAGTAGTTGCCTGTAATTCCTTAATATTGATAGATTGTGATGTCGACGGAGAGTTCGAAAAGGGTGGGTAACTCTCCAATGAGTACTAAGACAAGGATTGGTGAAACTCAAATGAGTATTAACAGACAAGAAATCACATATGTGTTTTCATCATCCACACGGTTAGTGGATTCGAGATTGACTGGACCACAAACATATGCTTTATGGAAGAAGAAAGCATTGCTAACAATTAAAAGTATGAAAAAGGTGGATTATTTGTTCAACGATCCTCCTGAGAAGGGATCTGATGAATAGAAGAGGTGGAAGAGGGATGACGCAAGACTACTTAGTAAGATGTTGAATTCAATGGAGTCTTCCATTGAGATTTTGGTGGCCAATGCTACCGCTGTTCGAGAGGTGTGGACCAAACTCGAGGAGATATTTGCGTCAACTAACGACTTACCCAGATTATATGATGTGATACGAAATATTTTCAAGATACAGCAGGGAGAACAGCCGTTCTCATACTATTTCACAGAGTTCAAGGTATTGGCAGATGAGTATGATCGGTTGGTACCTTTCACCAATCGATACGAAATTTTTAAAGAGCAGAAGATGCAGTTCTTGATTGTGTGTTTCTTAGCTGGCGTGAACCAGCAACTTGACTCCGCATGTTCACAGATCTTGGATGGGTCTGATATTCCATCTTTATCGGAGGTCTTCAGGAGAATGAACAGAGAAATTAGTAAATACAAGTCTCGTATTACTACTACTGATCAGGGTGATCACACAACCCTAGGTGCATTTCGTGGAGGAGGTAGAGGTGGTTTTTGCGGTAGAGGTCGTGATGGAGGTCGTGGTGATGGAGGACGAGGTAGAAACTGTGATGGAGGACGAGGTAGAGGTCGAGGTGGACGTGACACCAAGTTCTGCTACTATTGTGGAGAGCAGGAACATTTATAGAGCTCATGTTGGAAGCTACATAGGCGTCCTACCTCTTCTGTGGCCAATGCAATGGCCGATTCTGATGCTCATTCTCTTCTTCTTCTGAGAGGACTATAGATATGACTCTAAAGGAGTATGATCAGTTTATCTAGATGAGGATTGGAAACACAGTCGATACTACCTCAGCTACAGTTGCAGGTAACCCATCTGCATGTATGGCTACTCCCAGATCGTGGGTGATAGACTCAGGTGCATCTGCACATATAACCTACTCCACAAGTACTTTTTCGTCTTATCAATTGACCCCTAAACATAGTTGAGTTCTTGTTGTCAATGGAGGAACCTTAGAGGTGAAAAGACATGGAGTAGCTGCTTTATCTCCATCTCTTATCCTCTCTGATGTTTTACATATTCCTGCTAATCCATTTAATCTGCTATCGGTGAATCATTTAATCTGCTAATCCATTTGAAGTGCTTAGTAACATTCTTATTTATAATAAAACTAGAGAATACTATTACAACCATGCACCCACACACACACCAGATAATTATATAATACTAACAATAATAATAAACTACTAACACCCCCCTCAAGCTGAAGCATATTTATGTAACAATGTTAGTATTATATAATTATTATCCGGTGTGCAGGTGAATGGTTATAATAGTGTTCTCTAACTTTATTATAAATAAGAATGTTCGCCTACCCATTATGGTACAACTTCCCATTATTCTCTATCTCCTAACACAGTCCTTTTTTATTTATTTCCTTACGGCCCATGGTCTTTTTTCCCATATGTTTGACTTTTGGGTACCATATGCTGAAACCATATTACTCTTTATCTTAGTTGCACGATCCTCCTACTGGGGTGACGAATTTGTCTTGAGCTCTCGCTCCCGTGCTTTAAAATAAGAATTTTATAAGAATCTCGCTCCCAACTAAGATAAAAACTCTCAATCATATAGATTATCAAAAAACAAAATAAGAGAAAATCAATAGAATTAATAAGATTATAGAATAAAATTACTCAAATATATTATAGTACTTTATATATACATAATATTCATTTATAGATACAAAAAATAATATGTATTTAACACTAATCCTTTTATTCTTATTTTAACAAATATTAAAATTAAATAAAAAAATATTTCGTAAAATATATAAAATATAAAATATAAAAACGTCCCAACCTTATACTTTTTTGTATGCCCTGGCTCCCCCGAACCCGCTTCGTGCAACTAAGCTCTTTACTGCTAGCTAGCCCATGTTAACTTCCCCTATGCTAAAAGAGCCTTGGACACCTAATTATGTCAATCAAAATTATTTTTTGACCTTTTCTATTTATCATTTGTTGTGTCTACATCTTTCACTAATTGGCAATTTGGCCTTGGTCCATTTGCTTTTTAGAATTGTTTATTGCATAGTGCTTCTTATGTTGTTCTTATTATTAAACAGCCGTCCATTGATATTGCAACATTATGAATGGTCAATCGTTACCAAGTTTCATAACTTCTGTTCGTTGAAAATTGAATTCATTGAAAATGATAAAAAAAAATTAATAAAAACAACTTTCTATATAAAATTTTCACTCTAATTTGCATTTTGTTTATTTTTATAGCTCATTATTGGTTTTATCTATTTTATTTCCCAGGTTCTAATCATGGATAACATTACTATTTTTAACCGTGTGAGATTTATTACGTATATAAGTTGCTTTTCATTATATCTTGCATTTTTTTCTTAGTTGGATGAAGATTTGGACCAAACAGTAAGATAAAATATTTATATATGCTTACGTGATTTTGCAAGTGTGACTTCTATGCTTGTGTGATTTTGCAAGTGTGACTTCTATGCATGTGTAACTTCTATGCTTATGTGATTTTGTAGGTATGACGACTTGGCCTATGTGACATGAGCATATAAGTCACACTTATATAAAAGTCACACCTGCAAAATCACATAAGCATATATAGGTATTTTGTCTTACTGTTCGATCCAAATCTTCATCCAACTAAAAAAAAATGCAAGATACAAAGAAAAGTAACTTATATATGTAATAAATCTCACATGGCCAAAAGTAGTAAAGTTATCCATGATTAGAACCGGGAAAATAAAATAGATAAACCAACAATGAGCTATAAAAATAAGGGATTTTTAAATAGGGGTCCCATATGTAAGATTTGTAGAAAGATTAGTGCATCTCAGTTTTTTTTTTTTTAAACCAAGTCCCATTTTATGTTATATCTAATATTGCCCCTAAACCCCATTTGAACACAAAGCAACCGATAAATTCTTACTTTTTTTTTAACTGAGAAATTTCTCTATTTCAATAAAAGTAAAAATTGAAAAATTTCTCGTGTAACAATCAAAACCTCATTTTTTTTAAAAAAATTTATTTTAATAAAATTCACAATTAAGTTATTAATAAAGCACACAGTTAACACTTAATAGAGAAATTTCTCAGTTGGAGCTAAGAAGAAAAAATTCTCAGCTATTCCCTTATTTTTGACAAAAAATCTTGTACTAAGAAATTTCTTAGTTAAATGCGCAAAGAAAAGAGAACAATAATTCTCAATAGTGCAAAACCCTAGATCACATCGCCACACTTCTCCCTTCTTGCTGAAACCCTAGGCCCTCGTTGCCATCGCCGTCGCTGAAGAGGACCAGCTGTTGCATAGCCTAGTGCAAAAGCACGACCCCAAGAATTGGACGATGATCAACAAGTCGATTCCAGGTCAATCCAAGAAATCTTGCCAGCCGCAGGGTTGCAACCAGCTGTCGATGCAGGTGGAACACCACTCATTCATGGCTAAGGAAGACGAGATGATCGCCCGAGCGCACACCAAGTTCGGCAACAAGTGGGCCATCATTGCTCGCCTCCTCACCGGCCGCACCAACAATGCCATCAAGAATCACTGGAACTCCACTCAAGCATAATTTCTTGTTCATTTTCAACGACTTCGCTTTCCACGGCGGGTGTGACCCGGGAGTTAAAGGGCAAAATTGTCTTACGAATATATTTCATTTAAAAAGTAGGAGCTAATATTTAAAAAACTTAACATTATGACTAATTCAGTAATTTTTCTACAAACCTTCTAAAAGGGATTAATAATTAATTAACCCTAAAAATAAACAATAAACAAAAAGCAAATTAGAGAAAATTTTATATAGAAATTTGTTTCTATTAATTTTTTTTTTCATCATTTTCAATGATTTCAATTAAATAATAATTATTTATAGATACAAAAAATAATATGTATTTGACACAAATCATCAATATTTATTCTTATTTTAACATATATTACAATTAAATAAAAAAATATTTCGTAAAATGTATAAACGTCCCAACCTTATACTCTTCTGTATGTCCTAGCTCTCTCGCACCCACTTCATGCAACTAAGCTCTTTATTGCCAGCCAGCGCATGTTAGCTTCCTCTATGCTAAAAGAGCCTTGGACACCTAATCATGTCAATCAAAATTATTTTTTGACCTTTTCTGTTTATTATTTGTTGTGTCTAAATCTTTAACTAATTGGCAATTTGGCCTTGGTCCATTTGCTTTTTAGAATTGTTTATTGCATAGTGCTTCTTATGTTGTCCTTATTATTAAACAACCATCCATTTGGTTCATTGATATTGCAACATTATGAATGATCAATCGTTACCATGTTTCATAACTTCTGTTCGTTGAAAATTGAAAATGATAAAAAAATTAATAGAAACAACTTTTTATATAAAATTTTCACTCTAATTTGCTTTTTGTTTATTTTTATAGCTCATTGTTGGTTTATCTATTTTATTTTCCTGGTTCTAATCATGGATGACATTACTATTTTTTGCCATATGAGATTTATTACATATATAAGTTGCTTTTCATTATATCTTGCATTTTTTTCTTAGTTGGATGAAGATTTGGATAGAACAGTTAGATAAAATACCTATATATGCTTATGTGATTTTGCAGGTGTGACTTCTATGCCTTAGTCTAAAATAAGCTTTCTTTGAAGGCGTAAGTTGCCTTGATCTATACCCAGGTTCACTTATACTAGTTCATCAGACTTCTTTGTTCTTTCTAAGTCTTCTTCTTGCATAGAAGAACACAACTGTTGCAAAAACCGGATTTTAGTAGTAGGAGGCATCCCCTCTTAGTTTTGAGTAAGCGGAACCATTCTGTTTTGGTTCTTCTTCGGGTGTTTCGGTGATACAAATAAAGAAAAGACGAATTCCATTCACATCCATTATCACTTAAATCCAATCCTTATCATGGAGAAAATCTTTCCATGTCACTGCCTTGAACGTACTCCACCTTCTAGGGATCCGATCTGTCCCCTTGTCTGTCATATCTATTCTTCTGACTTAATTCTTTACTCCTCCCGGTACTCCTGAGCCTTCCCCTGGTTCTTTGTTGGCCTTCCACATGTGATTGCTCTTACTGGTATCTGGTTCCGGATTGGTTTCGTTGCTGCTTTCACTTCCACTGAAACTACTCGCTATGTCCCCCTTCACACTCCCGGACATTCATCCAATATGGCTAATCCTAAGGAAGGCAAGTCGCTTATCTCTCATCTCCTTTTGATTGAAAGCAGTCCTCACAAGCGGTGGGGCATTCAACTCATGGACTTAAATCTTATCCCGATCAATCTACCTCATCTTCCTCTCTACGCCCACCCTTAGCCCCAGGAATTGGTCGATGATTAGCAAGTCGATTTCGGGTCAATCCAGGAAGTCTTACCGACTGCAGTGGCGCAACCAGCTGTCGATGCGGGTGGAGCACCACCCGTTCATGGCTAAGGAAAACGAGACGATCGCCCGAGAGCACACCAAGTTCGGCAACAACTGGGCCACCATTGCTCGCCCCCTTGCCGGTCGCACCAACAATGCCATCAAAAATCACTGGAACTCCACTCAAGCGTAAATTCTTGTCCGTTTTCCACGACTTCGCTTTCCACGACGGGCACGACCCAGGATTTAAAGGGTAAAATTGTCATACGAATATATCTCATTTAAAAAGTAGGACCTAACTTTTAAAAAACTTAACATTATGACTAATTTAGTAATTTTTCTACAAATCTTCTAAAAATGATTAATAATTAATTAACCCTAAAAATAAACAATAAACAAAAAGAAAATGAGAGTGAAGATTTTATATAGAAATTTGTTTCTATTATTTTTTTTTACTTTTCATCATTTTCAATGATTTCAATTTTCAACGAACAGAAGTTATAAGACTTGGTTAACGATTGACCATTCATAATGTTGCAATATCAATGAACCAAATGGACGATTGTTTTATAATAAGAACAACATAAAAAAACACTATGCAATAAACAGTTCTAAAAAGCAAATGGACCAAGGCCAAATTACCAATTAATTAAAGATGTAGACAAAACAAATACAAAACAGAAAAGGTCAAAAAAATAATTTTGATTGACACGATTAGGTGTCCAACGCTCTTTTAGCAAAGAGCAAGTTAACATAGGCTGGCTAGCAATAAAGAGTAATATGGTTTCAGCTTATGGTACTCAAAAGGAAAACATATGGAAAAAAAGACCATGGGCACTAAGGAAATAAATAAAAAAGGACTATGTTCAAGCCATGGTTATTTTCTTTCTTCTTTTTTTTTTTTTTGGAGCTAATTCTAATTGGTTAGACAGAAAACTACATAGAAAGAAAATTAACTAAAGGGCAATCAAAAGTAATATTTGAGCAATCAAAAGTAATATTTGAGCAATCAAAAGTAATATTTGAGCAATCAAAAGTAATATTTGCCTCAAACACTTAGTGTAACAGAATTGTTCTTACCAAGGAAAATAAAGAGAAAGAGAACTCAACAACCAAGGCAGAAATTGACAACATGCATCTCCCTAAACTTAATACTAAGCCAAGAACTTAGCAATTTCTAAATTAACATTTTGTCGTGGAATTACTTATTTTCTCAGCTCTTAATGTTATGCAATTGCAAATTATGAACATTTTCGAAATGGGTTATAGAAAAGTAAACCAAAAAAGGGATGAAAAGAGGAAGAAAGAAAGAAAATGAAAAGAACAACACACCCATGTATATAAACAAAAAAATAGAAACAACGCACAAATTTTTCTCTACTATTACTTGGGCCACTTTACTTCCTTAGTTCATTATGTTCTTAGTGAAAAACCATTGGACTCCTTTACAGTTTCTGATATAGAAATGAACGTTTAGGGAGAGAGTAGAGAGGGAGGGAATACCTTCAGGAGCTCAGATCCAAAAATCAAAGGTGGAGAAACTCAGAAACTTCACGAAGCAGCACAACGAAGAGAGTGAGACCGGGATGGAAGGGTGGTCATCGGCAGTGGATGTTGGTGGTGAGAGAGAGAGAGGGCTGAACGGAGGGGGGACGGTGGGCGACGGAGGGGGGCGGTGAGCGATGTCGGCAGATGCAGCAGAGGGTTTTTGTGCCGAAAGAAAGAGTGAGAGACGGAGAGATTGGAGATTAGACAGATAGAGAGAGTGACAGACCGAGATCGAGAGACGTTGAGCTGGAAAAAGAGAGAAAAAAGAGAGCGTGTGGGATGGGAGAACAGATCCACCGTTAGATTGAAGGAGAAATTAGTATCCGTTGGATTAAAAGGACAAATATCTCATTACTTCTGCTAAAGTATATAATAGGTTAGTAATTATCCATTTTTAAAGGAAATTAAAAAATAATTTAATTATAAAATTAATATTAAATAATAAATATTTTTTAAATTATTAAGTGAAGATATTTTATACTAGAGTTCGGGCACGCGATGGGTGTGCAATGATATGATAAGATTTAACTATTTTTAATTATTATTTATTAAATAAATTATATATAGATGATATCAATTTTAAATGTTAAAAATAATATACAACAAAAAATTGACATGATTAAAATATTGCACCAATAATAAAAAATTTCAATTTAATAAAAAAAAATGCATAATCACATACAATATTCATACTCAAGTTTTTGGTTGATGAATTTAAACTCTAAAATTTTGAACATGTAGAACAAAATTTTTATAATACAAAATTTATAATAAAAAGGAGGGAATTAAACCAAGAAAAGCATCCTAGTAAAACAATCCAAACATGAAGATGTAAACCAAAAAAAAAAGAGGAATTTAACCCCAAAAAAATAGCGGAGTGTCGAAAATCTTAGTTTGTCGTTCTCTTGGCCCCAGTCACAATCTTCCTCTCAATAACGTTGGTTTTTTATTTATTTAAGTCTCTGGAAGCAGCTGCTGCAAATATAAAAAAAATAGAATTCAATCTTGAAAGAAATTGAAATTCAAAATATATGAAATTCAATATATAAAAACATCAAGTTAGAGGAAAAAAAAGCCTCAACTGGAGCATGCAACACCAAGTTTCTTTTATCGTGAATTCTCTTTTTTTTTTTGTAAAAAAGTAAAATTCAATCCTAAAAGAAAATGGAATTTAAAGTATATGAAAAAGCCTCAACTAGAGCATGTAACACCAATTTTCTTTTAGCATAATTTTTTTCTCTAGTTAGAGATATAACAATTGCAAGTTTCGAAAAATGTGGAAGTTGGGCTTCTTTTTCAGTAAAAAGATTGTATAAGTTATTTGTTGAGAGAATGCGGGTCAATAAATGAAAAGAGAGAGAAAGAGAGAGAGAGAGAAAAGAATGTGGAAGTTATTTGTGAAAAAATGTGGGGAGAGAGAGAGAGAATGCGGAAGTTATTTATTAGAAAAATGTAGGCAGAAAGAGAGAATGTGTTTGACGTAAGGTTTGAGAGAGAATGTGTTTGACGTAGGGTTTGAGAGAGAATGTCGAAGTTATTTACTGGAAAAATGTAGAGAGAGATAGAGAATGTGTTTGACTTAGGGTTTGAGAGAGAATATCGAAGTTATTTTTATCATTTTAACCTTTTGTTAAATAAAGAGGTAGTGTATGAAGAATTGAATTACAAAATTAGTGGTGAACTTTTTGGGTAATTAAAAATGATTTCACCAAACTCAGGTATTGCCTTATAATAGTAGTATAGATATTTTAATTGCACACTTTTAATTTAAATAAAAAATAATAAAAAAATATATAAATTAAAAAATCTATAAAATTAATTATTTTTTTCAGATATCATACATGCATATATATTAAAAAATATTATTTTTTATAAAAAATAAATAGAAAAATCTATACTAATATAATAAGTCAACACCTGAATTTGGTGAAGCCCTTTTAATTGCTTAAACTACCCCAAAACTAACTTTATAATTCTAATATTTTGAGTTACCTTTCAAACGGTTAAAGGTTAAAACTGTAATAAACCACAACAGTTGATGTTTTTGTTTCAAAAATTACCAACGTTGCAGGCGATTGGAACTTTTTTCCAGAGTGAGAACTGAGAATTGATAGTGCATGCATGTGAAAAGTCACTTTAAGAAAGAGGAACTTGCAAGGGATATGGAGTTGGCTCAACAAATCGCATTTGCTCCCCCGAGTCCCCCTTATTGTGCTCTCTCTCTCTCTCTCCTCTCTCTCTCTCTCTCTCTCATACATGTGAAAAGTCACTTTAAGAAAGAGGAACTTGCAAGGGATATGGAGTTGGCTCAACAAATCACGTTTTCTCCCCCGAGTCCCCCCTTATTATGCTCTCTCTCTCTCTCTCTCTCTCTCTCTCTCTCTATGTGTGTCTGTGTGTGTCTGTCTATGTGTGTTTATAATTTTGATCTTCTTGTCCATGTCAAAATACTAAATAATCATTCTTTGTGCGTGTTCGTAAATGATGACGACGATGACGATAAGAATGAATCTGATGGGAATTCGTTTTCGAAGTTGCTTCAGAGGGTGATGTTAACCGAAGCAAGGATCTATGCTCAAATGTCGTATTTTAGAAACTTGACTTATTACATTCTCCCTATCCTTGGAATCTCCGGTAGCATCTCCCCAATTTGTGTCTACGACTTATGACGGCATCTCTGGCAGGTTCGTTTAATTTCTCTCCTCGCAGCAGCAATTGCGTAATTTACACTTTTTTACAGGACATAGTTTCGTCTTTTGCAATTCGTAATATGATTTTCTAATCTTTGCTGATATTCTCGTGCAATCGCATTCATCGACCGAAATCTCTCTTTCATGTTCAAACTCTATGAAACACCATTTAGTTCCAAAGTTTTTCATAACTAATTTTCACTTTTTGACCCATGTTTCTTTCCATCTTTCAGCCACTAACTCCGAAGTTAAAAAATAAATGCATTTTGATTGGAACTCAAATTAAATCAAGCTTTGTGAAGAAATAGATAATTGTATTATTTCAGTGTATTTCAAACTGTACAATATATGGCCTATTTATAAGTGAATATGGCTAAACAAGAAAGAAAATACAATAATTGCAGAGAATAAAATCAAATCAGAATATAATCTAATAATCTAATATTCTAACATCCCCCCTCAAACGTGAGATGATGAAGTCAACTGAAGTTTGGAAATAAGATCACGGAGGCGACCAGGAGGATGAGATTTTGTGAAAAGATCGACAAGCTGATCTTCAGAAGAGACAGATCGGAGATGTAGGGTGCCTTGCTGAAGGTAATGTTGGATGAAGTGACAACCAATTTCAATATGTTTAGTGCGCTCATGAAAGACATCATTGTGAGCAATTTGGATGGCGCTCCGATTATCACAATAAAGAGGGGAACTGATTTTCTGATGAGCACCCATATCTATCAAAAGCCACCACAACCATAAAAGTTCAGCTGTAGTATCAGCAAGAGCATGGTACTCAGCCTCAGTGCTATATCGGGCAACAATAGTTTGCTTCTTAGACGCTAAGAAATGAGAGAGATGCCGAGTAAGAAATGGTATCCTGTAGTGGAGCGACGATCGGTAGGATCACTGGCCCAGTCAGCATCAGAATAAGAGTGGAGCTCAAGTGATGAGTGCGAAGAGAAGTGAAGACCATGAAACAAAGT
>JAOTRH010000002.1:4105963-4132053 GCA_034768845.1 Heliamphora exappendiculata
AATACTAAAAAAGTTAAAATTAATTGTTTAACAAAAAAATAAAAAAATTAAAAAGTTAAAAAGTCAAATCAAAACACAAATTATTATAATATTTTATTCAAACTCTTACCATTTTAAAAATACAATAATATTTTTTATTCATAACTTATTTACTATTACTACCAACTACATATAATTATTAATATCAAATATATACAATGGTAAAATTATTTATTTTAAAGAAAAAATAAAAAAATTTATTTTTTATTTAAATAATTAAATTTAAAAAAATTAACTTATTAAACAATTCACTTCAAATTTAATTTAATTTTTTAATTAAAAGTATAAAAAATAAAAAAATTAAATTTTATACTAGTTGACATGGATACTAAATATAACATTATACAAAATTAAAAATAAAATGATAACTTTTATTTGGCTTAAACCGAGTTAACAAACGAGTCAAACATCGTCGTGAATCCCTAATTTCAAAGAGTGGACAACGGTCCGTACCTCTCTCTCCCTCTCGGAACATTCTTTCTGTATGTGAACTGTAGAGAGCTTGAAGTTCGATCCTGCATAATGAGTGCGATGAGCAGTCAAAGCCAAGGTGAGGGCGCAGCAGATATAATGGCGAAGGCCATGAAAGCGGCTGATGATCTGTACAACATTCGCGACACGTATTTTCCAGAAAATCCAGATGAGAAAATCTCCAGATTGCAGGCCGAATCAGATCTCGCTATCAAGCTCCTCGACTCCATTCCTTCAGGTTTTTACTTTATTCAATCTGTTCAATCCTCTCAATGCATATCTTCATATGTATGAGCCTCACAGTCTCTGTTTGGTAGCTGAGAAAATGCATTAGAGAACTGGAATGATAATGTCTATAGGTTGTTATACTGGTTGGGAATGTTGGAAGGCTTAAGTCATGGTTTGTTTTTGTTAGGGCACAGCATATCTTTAGCTTGTGCATATCCTTCGAATTGTAACCATATTTGAAGTCTTTGATGCACATTTTGAAATTCTGTGATGAGCAAGGAATCAGATTTGTTGTGAGTAGTTCTTATTGGATTTAATGGGAATTGACCAATCCATGTGTAAAAGGATTCATGTAGCCGACTTTAATTAATTGGGACAGGGGCTTAGTTTGGTTTGGATTGACCAATTCACGTGTTTATGTTTTTTATTGGTGGCTGCGCAATGAAGATCTATTGAGCAAAATGAAGTGCATAAAGATGTAGAAGACTGAAACCAAAGGGAAAATAAGATGTTTACTTTGTGAAGTGAGAATTAGAAGTTTCAGAGGAACAGGTGAGAGGAGTGATTCAAAAATTAAATGTACCAAAAGAAGTAATGAATCAAATGTTGCTAATTACTTTAGCAACATTTGACTTTAATACAGTGCTGGTTCAAAATTATGAGTTGCATGATGCAAGAAATGGCGCATGTTATTTGATCTTTAAATTTGGCAACCATGTAAAGGTTTTGCATTTACTCCATTTTTATCTTTCTTACAAGTCGGATACAAAAATTTGACTTAAAATTGGTGGATAATATGGTTTTGTCATTTGCATTTGTTGAAAAACAATAAAACCATTGGACTAGATTTCAATGTAACTAGAAAACTGGTTTTTGCTTTGTCACTTATACAGAGTTTTTTTAGTTCTGTTTAATGCTGGACATAAAGCTAAAGCTTGAAGCATTCATTATTATTATTTTTGTTGTTGTAACTGTTGCTTTCTTTTAGTTTATGGTGAGGGAGAATATTCTTTTTCTTATATAATCTTGGTTTGGAAGTAAATTCTCCCCTTAAAACCCTCTCAAAGTACACAGGTATGGTCCAGTGCATCAAATGAACCTACACTGAATTCTGATGTACCTAAAAAGCCCGCTTAATCTCAGTCTTCCAGAAAGAAAGAAAAAAAAAAAATCTTAAAGTTTACAGTATGGTCTATTGCATCCAAATGAACCTAGGCTATAGCCTATATTCCCAATGAAATTTGTGGATTCAATATATTAAAGTTAAGATTTCTGGTTTCTTTTCCCTCTCTTCTTCTTTCCTTGTGTCCTTAATGCTTGCTCTTCAATATCACACTTACTGTTTAGTCCATCAAGTGCCTCCCTTTTTTTTTTAAGAAGCTCTTCTTTTGTGACCCAAAAGTTCTTTGTCGCATTTAGCATTTTTCAAATTCCCAAAAAAGGAAGTTGAAGAATTTATATCATAATATTTTCTTGAACTGTCAGTTCATTCTTATCAGATTCCTTCTACTCTGACCCTTTTGTAGCTGTACATCTTTATAGCCCGCTTAATCTTCAGCCTCAGGCTGTACAGGACTTCAGTCACCCGATAAAAAGTGATTAGTGCAGTTTCATTTTTCAATGCTCTTTCTCATCAACAAAAATATAGGAAGAAGGTTTAATCTGCTGGACACCTCCCTTAGCATATGCACAAGTGTTATTGCCTGTTGACATTGCTAGTACTATTATAACTTTTTTGAAGAGGTTATCCATTCTTAGTATATTGGATGAGTTGTTACATATGTCTGTGTAGGGTAATAGCATTGTAAGATTGACTAAAGGACTAATTTGATTTTACAAATGTCAACCGGAGAGCTAAATTATGGGTTTATTTAAGGGAGGCCTACGTCCACAACCTATTGGCTGCAATAAAAAAGAATCTATAGGCAAAAATATAGTTAAAAAAGCTGTGGAGAGAGTGATTTTCTGTGTTTCAGCTGTTCTAAGTGAGGCTACTGTTTCCTTATGAATTGTATGGTAAGTAATTGAATGTGTGGATGTCAATTAACCATGTTAGGGTTTGAGCATAAATTATCTTTTTTTTTTTTAATCCACATTTCAACTTACAAAGTTAAAGTTTTAAATTTTCATATTTAATGCAATGTTCTACATATGCTTCAAAACTTACAAAATAAAAATAAATATAGCTCATGGTTCTTAATTTGGAAGACAAGATAAAAACCTAGCACCAATTATGAGTGTTTTAAATTATCTTGTATCATTTCATCAGTCAAAGTGTATTTTTTTTCCTTCTTAAGTTTGTGGGACTTAAAAGTGTACCTAAAGTGTGAACATGCAAAGCTTGACTATCCATCCCAGGTACACACTATTAAACAAATAAACAATTTCAAATTCTTATAAGAGATCCCAGGTTGCATGAATAATTGCTTTTATTTTTTCTGCTGAACCGGGTGGCCTACTAGAATCTGACCTTGAGAAATAAATTGATTAACAATAGACATTGACTTTCAGGCTTTCAGCTATAGATCTCAGTGATCATAATGGAATGCCATGCAATTTTGCTTTAGCTTCTGATAGAACTTAGATTTAATTTTACTTAATAATCTGGTGGCCAAAAAAACAAGTGACTCTCTGTCCGGTTTTGCATTCTAAGGTTATAGTTATGATTATGTATTCAGAATGTAATACATGCGTTCGCGTGCAGAGCAAAGGAAATTACCTATGCAGCGTGCAACATATGAATATTTGAGAGGAAAGATATTGGATGTCTTTCCTGATTATAGGAAAGAAGCAGAAGATCACCTCTCAAAAGCTGTAAGTCAGAAAGAATTGTGGTCCTTGTTGTTTCATGTACTGCACTTCTCTGGCTGATGGTTATGTTTTGAAATTGATGGTTGTAATCCCAGGTAAAGTTGAATCCATCTCTGGCAGATGCTTGGTTATGCTTAGGTAACAGCATTTGGAAGAAGGGAGATCTACCTTCAGCAAAGAACTGCTTTACGCTTGCATTAAGCAAGGTCTTGTTCCCTAAAAAATTATTCAGATAGATTTCCATTGTTCCTCCAATTTAAACGGTGATGGATTATTGAATTCCATCGATGGTGTCAACTACCAATATGTTTAGATATCATGCAGGGTCCAAACAAAAAGATCCTTTGCCAATTATCAATGCTAGAAAGAAAAATGGCTCAAGGTAAGGATCTTAGTTCAGTGATATGACATTATACTCGGTTTTTGGTTCTTCAAGAGATAATTCGATTAGTGCCCACAATGTTAGAACTGCAAAATTAGGCTATTTGGGACTTGGGAATTTATTCTAATCAACATCTAGCTGTCTGGTCTGCTGCCCAGACAATTTCAAGCAGATGGAAGTTTGAGGATAATTCCTTCTGGCCTGCAAACACTCCAATTTTACTCTTGAATGATAGTTGAAGTATGAGGTTGGAACCACTTGGAAAGGAGTTTTAGAATTGACTGCTCAATAATTTGTTTGTAATTCCATCCTCTGGAGATATTTAGATCTCAAATTGAAGTCCTCTAGGGGACACCCCAATGGCATAGGTTGCATTCCCCCAATAAAGAAAATCAAGTTCAAGTAGTTCTATATTACCTTTTTAAAAAAAAGGATCTGGAATTGAATTTATTTTGATATCTTGTTATTTTATCTCTTTGATTCTGTGGCATGAAACTTAATGGCATGGACACTTTTCCCCCTAGTTTTATGGCTGTTAATTATTCTGTAGCCATGCTAACACCAGTGCAACCTGTCGTTGTCAGATTTATTCTCATCTAATCATTGCGAAAATGAATTAATAAGAAGAAAGGATAAGGAAGGAAGGAAAGAAAGAAAACAAGAAAGGATGCTAGGAAAGTTGTTACAATTCCCAGTGTGTTTATTGATTGTTCACATACATTCTTTACAGTAAGTTCATCTTAGGATATGAATGAATGTACTTTAGTTAATATAGCATTCTAGCAAATATACCTTCTACCTGCCATCATATTCTTGCTCCAAGAGCCTTTACTGCGGTTTCTTTTTGTGTCTTTAATTCTTTTGTCGTGTTTGAAGTTGGGGAATAGGGGATTGGATTGGATTGGATTGGACTAATAGTCCTAACAAACTTTTAATCTTATGTTTGTTTGACTTTTTTTTGTGTCCGAACTAATAGTGTGGTTGGACTCCTAATCCTCTTATACAAGGAATAAATAGAAGAGGGGGGCGGGGGGGATAGATAGTCGAGGGACTAGAAAGGAAAAGAGATTAACCATAAAATGCCAATTTTGTCCTTCAATTTTATTTTTGTAACATTTCTAGTTTTTTTTTAATTGACTCCCTTTTATATCTTTATTTGTACTTTCTTAACATCTCTAAGATGTTTTTAGTGACTTTTTTTATTTTCTATTTTGTGTTCCATTTTTTTTACTTTTTCAATTTTTAATTTTCACTATTTTTACTTCTTTTTTGTTTCATTTTTTTTTCCTATGAAAGAAACTATTAAAGTATTGAATTAGGTTGGACTGGATAAATTTTTAATCCCAAAAGTAAACAATCAACAAAATTCGATTAAACTAGGAACATTCAATCTGGTGGATTTGGTCCCAGGATTAATAGTCTTGGGAATGCTAATTCGGTCTAATTTTGTCCGATACTCCAAACATGGCTTTTATTTATCAATAGAAAGAAGGAAAGGAGAAAAAAAGATGTACTACTCTTTGTCTAATTATTTTTGAGCTTCTTGTGCGTTGAATCCTTCTTTGTTTTGCTGCTTTCAGTTTCTTGGAGGCCTTCTAATTTAGTGCCTTTTGTGTATCGATGGAAGCAACAGGCCCAGAGATTGTGAATTTTGCTTTATTTTTTGTGTTTAAGACTTACTTTCTATCCTTCTATTGCCAGCTCATTCTGCTGTTATATCAGAGACAATATGGTAATAATCAAATTTCAAGTGCTTCAGATGGAAGAAAGAAATTAAAAGATATATTTTTTGTCACGTGATACGTAAAAATGAAAACTATGGTTTTTGAATTATATATATGAGGTGAATATCCCTGTAAAATATAATTAATGCAGATATTTTATTGTCAGTTCAAACAGAAAAAAACAAGTAAATATGTTCTATCAAAGTAAATTGAGATTGGATTGAGAGGCATCTAGATCAGTTCATGTCGGAAATTAACCTCATTCTCATGCAACAATTTGATGTGAGAAGCTTCATGCGTGATTTCTATTTTTCACTTTCAAGGTAGCTAAGACTTGCGTGAAGTGAAACACGATCTATGGTTTCATATAGTGTGGTGATCTGATTGCAACAAATGGAACCATTGCAGAGCTCACTATTGTTTTGAGGCAAAGCCAACTGTGAATTAGTATTAATGTAAACACATTGGCCTGCTTATTCTTTGTTCTCTTTCTAGGTGCTGATAATCAGGCAGAGATTGTCGAGGAGAGTATCAAACACGCGAAGGAAGCTGTGCTGCTTGATGTAAAGGATGGGAATTCTTGGTGTAAGGCTTCACATCAGATATACTTTGGCTAAAACTATACTTTGAATTTTTATTGACTCCATGTATATATTCACTAGTGGTATGTTGCATTGTATAATATCTTTTTTCGTTCTTAATGGTAAAGATTCAAATCTGTTCATTTACATGTCTGATATCAATGAACCTGTCTAGCAAATGTGCGTTGTTAAACAATGGTTTGACTTGTTCTCTCCAGTCTCCTCCCATCCACGGACATGCATATCAGGATGCTGCATGCATGTGTACTAATCCGATACACACACACCTCCTTATAATGCTTCTATTTGCTTGATGTCTTATGAAAGGGCATTGCTCTTCCTAGATGCCACACATTTGCTCCTGAAAAACCTTTTAGCTTCAGGCTGTGTAGGGATAAGTTTTTGCGTCAAAGCCCACAAAAGAATCTTCATCTTGTTTCTTCCTCTCACAGTCATGCATCTAAAAGGGGAGAGAAAAAGAATGGATTTCCATCAAATTTATGATTTTGATCAATTGGGGTATCGCCGGGCTACAAATGAGTATTCCAGTCTCCTTCAACAAAGTAAGGATATACTTCTGTTAGCACTTCTCTAAAAAAAAAAAGAGGATAGAGTTATGTTAAGAAATGAAGATACACTTATCTGATCTCACCAGCCCAGTTCCATGGAAGTTATTGTAAGACTTCCAAAACCTTTTCTTCATCTTTATTTTTTTGGTCCAAATTAGCCTCTAGCCGGCAGTTCCTTTATATCAATTCCAGTCATCACTAATTCATCAGCATAAACTATGAGGTTAGTATTATTAATCTTCACACATGCTCAATGAAGATGTTATGAAAAATATAAAAAATGACCCCCCCCCCCCCCCCCTTTTATGTTTTTGGGGTTTGGGGGAGGATCCATCTAAGGTGGCATTCTTCATCTGGATAGAAACTTTGGATTCTGACCTCATTATGTAGGGCAGCCCAGTTACATGGCTCCCGCACTGTGGGGTCTGAGAAAAGTAAAATGTACAGTCTTATCCCCATTTTCTGAGGGGCCATTTCTGCACTATTCTCAGTCGATATAGACCTCTAGGTATTGCAGTGACAAGGCTTTCACTGGTGCATCCTTACCTCCATCTCTGATAGGATCAACTGCAGAGAATCTAAAACCCAAAGTCCAAAATCAAAAGACTCAAATTCCTGACTCCAGATGTTTTCTCTCATTAGAAATAACCAACCTACCCTAACAAATCCCAATTGAGGTGATTGAGGATGACTTTTGAGAAGATTGGGTGTGTTGCTGAGATGCTGAATCTTGGGGTGGTTGTTTTTCTTTTATCTGAGGCAGGCAAGACAGTTGCAGAATGGTAGCTACCACTGCAATCAGTAAATAAGCTAGAGGGAGAGAGAATGAGGATGCATTGAGGAAATAAAGGGAGAAAGTTCTTTTGTAGACATTTTGACTTTTGTGAGCTTATTGTCCTCTTCCACCTGACGCTTTAAAGAGACCTTGCAACCATTATGTCTAGAAATAATCTAAAATCCTCATTTAGTCCACCTGCCACATATTTATTTTCAAAGGTTTTGATTCCTAAAGTTTCATTTCATTATTAGTAGTTGTCTATATACTCTTTCGCTAACCTATTTAAAACTTGCTGACAGACAACCTAGGAAATGCGTGGCTCACATGTTTCTTTGTGACCAGAGCATGGGATCACCACAAACTTCTGCAATCTTTAAAAGCGTACCAAAATGCTGTATGTCTGCACGGTGCTAAGTTTTCTTATTAATTAATTGATTCTCTTGTGATTAGGCCATTACAAATTTGTTAATATTCTATAATATTCTTTTGTACAGATATATAATGTATAAGCTTTTATGTTACAGTTTACTTCTTTTTGGAAGTATGAAGTATGTTCTAACATCGTGATACGTATCAGGAAAAAGATGAGAGCATGAATTCCAACCCTGATCTCTATTTCAACTGTGCCACAGTAAGTATTTTATTTTTTATTTTTTAGCTCCAACTTTCCCCTTTCTAAATTTTGTCAGGTGGTGTGACTTTCTGGCTGTCACATTATTTGCTTCCCCCCTTGTATGTGCTATAAGTGCACCTTGTTCCATTTTGATCCCTTTATTTTGGATCCTTTGTTTATTATCTCTTCACATGCAAGTGTGAATCGCATGTGCACGGAGTGTTAGAGCTTCTCCCACTTTGGTAAACAACACATCCCAAACTAGTATATGAACTTTTTGGGCCTCTCCACTTATTGCAACTGGTTTTCGATTGATTTGTACAATTTGACAATCACATTAAGGCATCACAATGCATATTCTCATGCAAATGTCACTGAACTTGTCCCAAGTTTTTTGAGTTGTCCACTTCAACATTCTTTTTTCTTGAATCTAATTAATCATGGATCAGAGAATTTGAGCTGTACAAATACAGATAGTTGAAAATAATTGACAAATTTTACGAAGTTTGGGACAGGTACAGGTGCAGGTTAGAAGAGAATGTAGGTGCAAGGGCACATAATGTATGTAAAAAAAAAAAAAAACACATTAACTGTTACTTTACATGTAAACTAGTTTCTATATTTTTTGAGGACCTTGCATGTAAGATATAGTCTAAACAACTCAATATCTAATTCTGCAAAAATAATATCAAACTTTCTATACACACTGTACAAATGAGTAGTGTCCTGCATTACCTGTATTGGTCCTCATGGTTTCTTGTGCAATCTAATTGTGCTAATTTATGGTTATTTATTTATGAATTAAAATAGAACTCTGAAAATTGAGAAAGTCTCTGCTAACTTCAACAATGGGTGGTCGAAATATGCTTCCCTCAGTTGCTTGTCGATTTAGTTCCTTGCTAACCACGTTTTCATTCCCATGTACAAACCAAAATGACGAGTTTCTAGGTAACATTGGCTGAGTTCCTTACCATGATAACATCAGCATTATACTTGTTAAGTACTATAAATAATATAAGAAATCCCATGGATCTGCTATTGGACAAAATCAATGTTTGATGCGAAAAAAATAAGTTTCTTAAAACCTCTGAAGATTAAGTGATCACTAGGTTTTGGTTTCATTGGTTTTCATAAAGTATTTTACTGCTAAAACGAGTTGAAATGGAAGCACACAAAATTTAAACATACAGGAAAAGGATTGAAGCAAATCAATACCAGGGAGTCGGCATATCATGTGATTTAGCTGTGATTTAAGATTAGGGGAAGATTTAGTTTTATTTTTATACTTCTGAGATCAACTGACCTTGATTCTTTACTGTAGGATCGCTGGATAGGTATGAGCTTTTCTAGTATTCTCGTACATGGCTTAATGTGTTGCTATATGCATGATGCTTGTCTTTATATTCTTCGTTTTCCCTCGTCTCTAATTTAAGGTTTCTGTTGCATAATCTTCCTATTTGCTTGTACTTACTAAAATAAATCAATATTTCTATTTGCTTGTCCATGATCAACCATTGGTCCATCTATTAGATTTTTTTACTCTTTTCCTTCTATCCTACTTTTCTTTGTTAAATAAATGCTCAATCTTATTTCTGAGGTACTTATGTGTAAAGTTACCAAAAATTCATGTATTCAGGTGAACAAATATCTAGAGAACTATGAGAGGGCTCTTACTGGATTTGAAGCTGCTGCCTCAAGGGATCCCAGTCTCAATTCTACCGAGGAGGTTCGCAAGATAGTCAACATTCTTGACAAGTTGGAGACTTTGTTGAAGGTAATGAGGTCCTTCACGTGGCCAATATAGGGTTATGTGGACTTAGTGCTTCCAGTGGATATAGAACTGCAGTGACCTTTATCTAGTCCTGCTTTACTAGGATGGTTTTTCAGGTATTTCCATTTCATGAACTGCTCTGTGATGGGCCATTTGGATTCTAGAAGAATGCATGCCAATGAGTGCTGTTGAATTTGCATCATAATTGAGTTTTCATGCAGTCAAGAACTATTATAAAGGCACACAGGAGAATTCATCATATGTGCCCATAGTTTTACATGTTTTGACATCAGTTTTGGAAATAGGGATGTGGATAAGAGCATTGTTTCCAACACGTGTGAAATATGAACGTATATGTTCTCATATTAAAAGGATAAGGTTATGGGCTTCAGCTCTTGGAATGAAATAAGTACGGGTAAATATTGGTGTGTCCAACTCACCGAAGCATGCGGAGTATGTGGTGAACTGGATTTGTAAGTTATGGCTATGAGGTTGAGCTCCAACTAAGGTCATAGGTTAGGGACAATATAAATTGTGAAGTTGATATAGAATAAAATTCTTAGAATCTGCTCTCAGTAGTGATGATAAACACATTTTATCTCTTTGTCACATTGATAGCCAAGGTTGAATCTTTTACAGTATAACCTTGGCATTGATAATTAGTTCTGTAAGCATGTGTGAGGAGCCAGATTAATCAATATCACTTGTTAAAAAAGCAATCATTTTTCTTTTTTTTCATGCCACGAGGAAGAATTAGTTCTACTTTCATTTCCCTAAAGCTATGAAGCATGGAAACCTCCCCAGAAGATGGTACTGGTGTTGGACATGGACACTGACGCGCTGGGGTCATGTGTCTAACATGCAAATTGGAGTGTCTGAATTTTTCCCCTGATCGTACACGCTGCGGACACGTTTGCGATGCACTAGAGACACATTTGCGACGCACTAGAGACACGTTTGGGACACTCAGCATATTTGAAACATTTGGTTAGTTAACTAGGTCCTTCATCATTAAATGCGGGTACTGATCTAGGTTGGTCTTTTGATGAGAATCATGGATATTCCAAACAACTGGTTGTTTTTTTGGAAACTATTCTTGCTAAATCTCGAGCTCTAAATGTTTAGTTTCAGTATTAACATTGTGCTCTGCCATTACATTAGTAACTACATCGATTGTTGACTGAATTTGAACATGTTACTCTTATATAACTGAGGTTGCATCGTGGCAGCTATTGCCCAACATGGTTACAGTACTTGGTCAGTTTTTCTGTTACATAACCTTATAGGATATAGCCAGTAACATATCTACCACATCATATTTCAAATTATCTTAGTTTACAAATTTTTAAAGAAGTCTGATGAGTTAGATGCTGTTACAAAAAATATTGGTCAATCAGTTATAGATGCATCTTTTGTTGAACATATCCTCCAGTTTGGTGGCTACATTCATATCAAAGTTGGGAATGACATAAAATAAAATTTATGGGAAGGTAAGGATTTTTACTTTTCTAATTGAAAAAAGTTTTAGGTTTTGTATTTCTCGTAATGTCATACCAATAAGAGATTGTGAAGGTGTTTTCACTTCACTCTTCTTAATTTTCTGCCTTTTGAAGCCTTTGAAGTTCAGAACCATGTCTATATAAGCCCTTTCTAAACCTTTCCATATCATGGTTTTGTAAGCCTAATAGCTTTCTTCTCTAAACATAATAAAACTACACAACCAGCTAGGGTACATTGGTACTTAGAGCATCCCAAACAGCCCTGAAGCAGCCCCTAAAACCTGTATTTTCAATCTCAAAACCCTATCATCTTGCTACCCCATTGAAGCCCTAGAAAAAAGGCCATGTTTTACAAACCTCTGCCCCTAAAAAGCCAAATATAATCAACTCACGACAGCCTACTCTTGCCACTGTCCTACACCATATTTGGGCTTATTATTCGTTGGATATTGTTCTCTCCACTCATCATACATCAATAGGCCTCTTATATGATGGAGTGATGTATGACACCAAGGACTAATGTACGCTAATAAAAAATGATCATCCTTGTCATAGTAATACTGAAGTTTGTTTTGACTAAATGAATTCTTTTCATTGCTTTCTGAAATTGATATTGCTTCTTTATTGGTGTCATCTTTTGGATTTCATATGCTCTCAAATATCTCATATGTTAGAAGTTTCCTTTTTCACAGAGAGCAGGCGGCATACTAATGTTCCTTCTTTTTTGCAGGGACAAACTAAAGCGAAACGACTTAATTCTTTGGCATCATCTCTAGCTCCAGTTAATTGTAAGCTACCTGATTTTTCCTTTTATGCTTTCTTTGATGGCCTACTCCTTTCAAGTGAATCTGCTATCTACCATTTCATTTAATTGAATCCTTTATCCTGCAAGTGAATCCTTCATACAGAAAAGCCTCTATAGATTCTCTGTCTGAGGGCCCAAATAAAAGGGTTGCAATTGTCGGGAAAGTGCTGTTCTTTGTTAAGAACGAGAGTGTGGCTCCCTTGTAAGTCCCTTTGATTCAAAATTTACCTTGACTCATCTATTTGATCATGCTCTCTCTCTCTCTCTCTCTCTGCACATTTAGTTGTGGCGGATGCTTTGGGCCACAGGCTGCATGTTTGGGATATTAGTGTTTTGTGCATCACTGTTTACTTATTGAGCTGGAACTGCATTTACTTTGATTCTGCAGATACTATTTGGTTTGTGATTCAAATCAGATTTGCTTTGTTCTTTCCGTTTATGGGATACGTGATGATGCAGTAAGTTCCTTGACTTTGGATGATGTTTTTTAAGTCGGTGACCCTTTCAGATTGGAACTTCCTGACTCTTCTTGTCCATCTTCAGGCATCTCTAGATATTCTTTGAATTTTTTTTACCCTTAATTAAGAAAAAGGAGAGAAATCGAAGGAAAGAAGGTTTTAATGAGAAATTATCGGGTCCATAGTCCTCAATAGAAAACTAGTAGTAGAGTCAAAGAATTGGCATGATCATCTCGAATATCTTCAGTAGTGTCATTGTTATTCTCGGTTCCTTTTCATGTGGTGGACTTCATCCTACTGCCTTACCTAGCTCCAATTCCAGTGCAATCAGTGAACCTACGGTGATGAATCTTCATGTTCAAACTTCATCATCATCATCATTGAAGTATCCTCATTATTGTCTTGGATTCTAGGACTGGGCTTAATTTGATATTAAGCATTTCTATTATCTTTGAATTCTTTGGAATCTCATTTGTTAACGTGTTCATTGTTGAGTTGGGAGTATTGTATGACAGTTGAGCCAGTAGTTCCCACTAGTTCTGAATGTGCAGCTATGATTTCCTTTTAGTATTGCTTTCATTATTTGAGTATTATATTGACTTTAACGAACCCCCCTTACAGATTAAAGAAGGGGATCAGCTCACACTCTTGGAGCCTAATTACCGTGATGTCGATTTTTCTTGGAAGGGAAAGGTATGTTCTGTTTCTTTTCTGGGCCATCCTGATTTCTTTATTTTAATAGGCTAATCATGGGTTAGGAAGATAAACTAGCATCTGTCACCTCAGAGCAAAGTCCATTTCATGGTGTATCCACAAGTGCTCCCCCCACCTCCTCCCCCCCATATAGTTTTACATATCCCTCCTATCTTATCATATACAATCCAATTCCGATAATCAAACAAGCCTCAAGTTGAATCTTCGCTCCACTTGCTTAGTCCATTTTGAATTCCTCTCCATGATTTCCAAGAAGTGACGAAACAATTGAAGAAGTGTAGAATTGGTATGGATCATGCACAAGCTTCCCCAACTCCTAAATTGTCTCGAAAGTAAATTGGGTCCCCTTTGTTGATGATCGACCTATCAATTATATTTATTAATTACTTCATTTCCTCACTCTTAAATCCCTTATTGCAACAATCTTTGATCTCATACGAATGTTTTTATACCAGTCTTACCGGTTCAAATCCGTCCGTGTGGATTTCTTGGAACAAGTTCTTGTGAATGGAAAAGCTCCATCTTCTCTCCAAGCTGTTTGGACGTCAATCCATGCTCAACATAAACCTTGAATAAGTTGAAGTCATTAGAAAATATAATACAATGTTACAGTACATCCTTGCCTCAATTCAAACAGAAATGGAATTCTTTGCTTTTACTTGTGGATTGGTTTTCCCCACAACTCTCAGGCTTCTCTGCTCATGTACGTTTGTAATCAGTAGATGTTGTCAATGGGTGAATTTAGAGAACAAATGCTGTTCCTATGTACTGTGTTAATGCTTGTAAATTGACATGCAAATGATATTGTTGGAACTGTAATCTCATGCCCATTTCATTGCTACCTCAAATTTTCTGGGATTATTCGATCTTCGATTTGGAATTTTCATTTTGTTCAAGAATTTGCTGGTGATGACATTTTAGGGTTTTTTTTTTTAAATAGCTAGTGTTCTTTGGGTCAACTTACGCGCACCCAGACTAATTATGGGATCTTGAAATTAACACTCAGGTAAACTTCCGGTCATCTTGGGGACTTGATCTACGGAATTGGTGGCCTTTTGGGGCTTTACCTGTAAGACGTGGAAGCTCTTGTCAAAACACAGGAATTGAAATTCATTTGTTGAAACCATTATGGTATATTCGGAGTTTTGATTAGAGAATGATTGAATTATGTATAACTATACAATTCAATCTGGCCATGTTATCTTCCAATATAAGATTAAAAACATATTCTGTGTTTGTGATATCTCATTTTACACTGGTAAGGGATGAAAAATTAAATTGATATATATATATATATATATATATATATATATACTTCTAATAAATTGGACTTAAAAGTTTTGAAACATGTAATTAGTCTTTTTATTCAAATGGTTTAGTTTGCACTCAAAGTAAATTGTTTTCTAATTGATTAGAATGCTCCATTCCATTAAATCATCATCACAAGCTGCTCTTTTATGTTTGGGGCTCAACAAATTGTTTCAAATTGATTGAAATCATTATAATTACTCCAATTCATTTGATCATCATCATCATCATCATCATTCTCATGTATCTCTCTTGTCGGTCTAAATCCATTCAATTACTAAATTGCAATTTGTTTCAAAATTTATTCTGTACAAGGTTAAATTGTATATTTAATTTATAGACGGGTTGGATCCAGCCCATCTATAAGTCGTATATCATAGAATGCTTACCTTTGTCCTGGGTGCACTCCTCCTTTTATAAGGGAGAAGTTTGTATCTTCTCTTTTGATCTCAATGATGGCCAATCTCTTTATAGGATGTCCCTGCAAAATGGCCATGTCAGGCTTGGTCTGCAGGCGGCTATGTTAGGCATAAGCAGCTTAGACTTCCAATCACAATAAATGCTAACTCTTTGGCCTCATTTCCTTCAGCGGGTCTCAGCTGAGCTTTACTCATTTCTCTATACGGTGTCAATCAGATCACATTTGATGTTATCTCTTCGACCATAATTCCATTCGATTACTATACTTTTATGGTTAAATTGCATTTAATGATGTACAGTCCAAGTCTTATCACAATAAATGCTACCAATATGGCCGAGGTTTGTGCACTTCTGCTCGAAACTCAAATACCAAGTTGTACCGAACACATGGTACAAATGAGACTTGCTGCTTGGTCCTATGGACTGTTGCCCCTGCTTTTGCTGCCGTTGGCCATATTTCTAGGCCCTAGAATTGGGTCTTTTAGTGGATCGGGTTGAATTGATC
Organism: Heliamphora exappendiculata; assembly: GCA_034768845.1. Lineage (NCBI taxonomy): Eukaryota > Viridiplantae > Streptophyta > Magnoliopsida > Ericales > Sarraceniaceae > Heliamphora > Heliamphora exappendiculata. The sequence goes on from JAOTRH010000002.1 coordinate 4,121,640, forward strand.
TCGACCCCCTTCAGATTCAATCACCAAATTGTTTCAAATTGACTAAAACCATTATAATTAGGAGCATAATATTAGGCTTGATCTCATTTGTTCAATTCCACCTAATACCAATAGTGATAAACAAATTGTTATTTGAAGAACAATTTAGCATAGTGCAACATGCAAAAGTAGCAAGGATCCTTTTGGTCACTTGTTCTGTTTGGTGTACACAAATTTGGAAACTTAGAACCGAGAGACATTGTGCCTGTATTGAAGATTGTCATATAATCCCATCATTGGATTGAATTATAAAGTTGCAGTTGGGTTGTTGTGAGTTCATGTAGATCTTTTTTCGATGTGAACTGTTCATGTAAAAAAGAATCAAGTTTAACGGAACATAAATAAATGAGTAATCCAATTATATTAGTTCTACAAAAATTATCTACTTTTTAGGACCACTATAGTTTGATTATTATGATTATTGATGTCCAATGAACTTAATTTTTAACATAAATAGTTTTTTCAATGACATTATCTAAGCAATTCTCTCATCTAATGGTATAACAAAAAGTATTTTTCAAGTGAAATAATATTAACTCATTTTTATTATGTAAATAAAAAATAAAAAATAATTTACTTAATGTACATTAAATATTTTCAAAAATACTCTATACACGGTACCAAATAATAAATATCTTTTTTTTTAGAGACGTGTAAATTCTTTAAACCATCGTAATGAATGTGGCTCCATGTAGGCTCAATTGCACTGGAAGTTATTTGAGTAAGAAACTTCTCGATACTATACTCATATGATGTGTCCAATTAATACATAAATATTATATATTCTTAGTTTTATAGAGTGATTCTACATTATAGCATAATAGTTATTGCATGTCGGTATAATTTCACGTTACATTAGTAGACTAATGTGATATTTCTTGCCCACTCACTTATGTTTATATTAGGTTATTTAAAAGTTTTTATACTTAAAAATCACTTTAAAAAACTATTTGTTTAGCCTTCTACTGAAATAAATTGATTTCTTTTACATTTTCCAGATTTATTTTTTTATTAAAAAAAGCAGAAAATCACAGTTTTTATAAAAACATGCTAGGCCAAACACTCGCTAAATAATTTCTCCAATTGCACAGCCCAGTCACATTGCAACATTGCTGGTATTAAAACAAACCTAACAGCTCCTACAATATTGCAGTAATTGACAAAGACAATGAAAGCGGAAGCTCATGCAATTAGCAAAAGTTCTCTGCAACAAAAAGCTCTTCTCAACTCATACTTCTACGAACCCACAAACACCCAACCTCGTTTCCTACTACTTCCCCCTTCTTCACTCTTCCCCGAATTCCACCTACCTTCGCTATCTCCATGCTCGCCTGCTTCGGACGTCTCTTTACGACAATGTAATCCTCAGTTCCAAGCTGGTTTTGATGTATTCCCAGCACAAAAAACTGTCCCCAGGCGCTCTATCCGTCTTCTTTCACATGCCCCACAGGAACATCTACTCCTGGAACATCATAATCGGAGAGTTTTCGCGATCAGGATCGCCCGTGAAATCGATAGAGCTGTTTCTTCAGTTGCGGAAATCGGAGGTTCAACCTGATGTGTTCACGCTTCCTCTTGTTTTGAGGGCATGTGCAGGTGCTGGGGTGACGAATTGCGGCGTTTCGGTACATGGATTTTGTGTAAAGTTGGGCATGGAGAGGAGTTTGTTTGTTGCTTCTGCTTTGGTTTTCATGTACGTTACGTTTAGGAAAACTTTTGATGCAAGGGCGGTGTTTGATGGAATGCCTCATAGGGATGCAGTTTTGTGGACAGCAATGTTGGCTGGGTATGCGCAACATGAGGAACCCATGTTGGCTTTGTCTGTTTTCAGGGATATGGTTGGTGTCGGAGTTGAGCTTGATGGGGTAGTTATGGTGAGCTTGCTATTGGCTTGCAGCCAATTGGGGTGGTTGAAGCATGGGAAGAGTGTTCATGGATGGTGCATAAGAAGGTGTACGGGTTTAGGGTTGAGTTTTGGAAATGCTTTGATCAATATGTATGTAAAATGTGCTGCATTGCATTATGGGCATAAAGTATTTGACAAGATGCATGAGAGGGATGTCATTTCTTGGAGTTCTTTGATCTTAGGGTATGGATTGGGAGGTTGTTTAGACAGTGTCTTTGGACTTTTTGATCAGATGCGTATGCAAAGAGTAAAACCCAATGATGTAACATTTCTTGGTGTTTTATCGGCTTGTACTCATGGTGGATTGGTGGAAAGTGCGCGGTCTTTTTTCAAGATGATGAAAGATTATGGTGTGGTGGCAGAACTCAAACACTATGCTTGTATGGTTGATTGCTTGGGCCGAGCGGGGTTGCTCGTCGAGGCAGAAAGGCTAATTCAAGAAATGCCCGTGCAGCCTGATGGGGCTGTCCTCGGGGCTCTATTAGGGGGATGTCGAGTTCATGGTGATCTTGAGGTAGGGGAACGAGTTGCAAAGAGACTGATTGCGTTGGAGCCAGAGAGGGCTGGGCATTATGTGCTTCTGGCCAATATTTATGCCAATGCTGGTAGATTTGATGATGCTGAGAGTGTCTGGGGCTTCATGAAACAAAGAAATATGCCTAAAGTACCTGCACATAGCCTGATAGAGTCAAAAGAGTGGTTTCCAATTTTCACATGGAGACCTAGTTTCGTCTAGTTTTGGAACCGGTTGAAGTCTGGAAAGCATATTCTTGGAAAATGGAATCAAGAAACTTCATGTATGATGTCGTTGGACGAGGTATGTAGAACTATTAGTCCGTAATTGTTGCAAATCTTTTCACAATATGAAATGAATGGCACCTACACACACACAATTAAGGGATTCCCATTTAGTTGGAAGACCATAGGAACAACCTTAATAGTGGAGGCTTCTATTGCTGCAATTAATGTCAATTATATTACTATAGAGGGATTGGTGAGGGAGAAAATAATCATTATTGGTTTGTAAAATTGATTGATTGGTTTACGAAATTGTAACCAGTTAAATTCTACTATTGATCACACCTGATTTTGAATTGAAATGTAATAATAATGGGATCCTGAGTGCTTATCAGGTCAAAGAAAATGGTATGTTTACCTGGTGATATTTTTGCTTCACTTTCGTGAAACAACTTTCTTAGTCCTATCTAAACTGATTCCATATTGTCTAAATCACCTGTTGCAATGAAGAGGCTTGTAGAAGCTCTAGAGCTCAAATTTAGAGCCGTGGGACTGAATCCCCAAGTAGCCTATTTGGCTTTTTTATCAGTTCTTTTCTAACGAACTCGCCTCCAACGATTCCCACACTTTTTTTAAATCATGTCCACCCGAATGTTATACTATATATGTATCCGGAGTGTCTCGTTCTCTTCATGGTCTCTTATTTCCAAAAGGCTCCCCTTATTTCTCTTTTCTCATGTTGATAGCTCAACCGTCTCTGAGGGGAAAAAGGAAATTACAGAATGAATATAGGACGAATCACTACACAAGCACCAGAGGCTAATGCTATGGTACCAGAGGACTAGAGGGAGTGTTCAAGGCTTATTGGGCTCAATTTGCTAAAGATGTCAAGTCATTTTTCTGTTTAGGGTACTAAAGCTTTTGATAAAGGGTAGATGCACGTGTATAAGTGTAACAACTCAAATATATCGCTGGCCTAATAACTTGAATAAATAAATATCCTAATAATGTGGTCTAAAATGTTTAAACTTAAGTAATTATTAATAACCCACAAATTTTTTTATATGTCAGACATAACTTCTATCTCCTACTGATACGAGGTGGAATATCACAATATCTTCAACTTAAAGACAACGCCATCGTCGCGTGGCTTAAATTTTTCCATTGGTTGAGATGTGGGTAGCAACCTATTAGCGTATACAGAATAGTCCATAAGCGTGCACAAGGTGTATAATTTTAGTGCCTTGACCCATCTCCAAAACCTCTACTCCTTTACTACACCACCACGAAACTCTACATGGGAACTAATGTTGGCTCTGATACTATTTTTAACGACCCAAGTGGATTACTAATCCAATAACTTGAATAAAGAACCTAAAAACGTAGTCCAAAATGCTTAATTCCAAATTATTAGTAATAGCACACAAATTTTTTTATATACCAATTTTAATTTTTATCTTCCATTAATATAGGATACGTATTATGTGACGTCTTTGTCCCTAGGCCCAAGTTCTTCCCTTAACTGGGATGTAGATAGTAACCCATTAACGGACACAAAATAGCCTATTAGTGGACACAAGATATACAACTTTGAAATCTCTACCTCTCTTCGGAGTCTTTAATCTTCTATTCATATCGCCGCAAAACCCAACATGAGAGTCAAAATTGATTCTGATATCATTTGTAACAATTTAAGTGGACCATTGGTCCAATAACTTAAAAATAGATTAATAACGTAATCTAAAATACTTAAATCCAAATTATTAGTAATAGCGCACATGTTTTTTTATATACTAGACAAAAATTTTATCACCTACCAATGTGAGATGAATATCACAATGAAGTTTAAAAAGAAAATAGGGTTTTGCCATTTAAACTTTTAAATGCAAATGCTATGAACACAACTTTAGAACATGAAAAAATATATTTAAGTGGAGGCTCAACTGCGCGGAAAGAGCATAATGCTAAGCTGCCAAACTAAACTAAGATCCAGAGTATATACATGCAATGTGATCTATAGATGACATCAAACTGATTGTACAACTGTTAAATAAAAGGAAATAAACACACTATATTTATGTATAGTTGAAGATGATCCACGATGTACATGTAAGTGTTTGAGCAGACCAATGGACACTTGGCATCTATGAAAGTTGATATATGATAATAGAAAGATCTCCCTAGTTGCAAACAATCCTACTGAAAATGGGAAAAAGATGGGGACACAATAACATAATAAATAATTGGACTAGATAAGGGAAGTTGTTAAATCACCCAAACTATTGCTTGTAATAGCCACTCTGGTGAGGAGGATATGGAGACGGAAGGGTGTAAGGAGGGCGGGGAAGAGTTCCTGGATGTTGAGCATGCGTGTTGTAATATGGACCGTGCCACCCAGGATATGCTGGTTGGCCATACTCATGGCTTGCTACTGGCGGCTGTTGGGGCTGTGGAGGTGGTGGGTATGGAGGGCCGCCTGCAGCTGGCAGGTGGTAAGGCGGAGGTGTTTGTTGCAGAGTGCCATAAGAGGCAGGCGGCGGGGTAGGGGCGTACCCGGGCATCGTTGGCTGCTCAGGATGCTGGTAATAAGATTCCCAAGGATGAGGAGGATGGGGAACATTCCCAGGATTTGTTTGTTGCTGAGAAGAGGATCTTTGAATTTGATGAGGTTGCCTGCCAGCTGGGTAGTTGTAAGCACCTGCATTCTTATCCTGAAAACCAAAACCTGCCATTTGTCCCTTAACATCTTCGATCATTTCTTGGCACTGAATGTTTCTAGTCATCGCAAAATCACTGCACTGCTGTTTTATGTTTGTAATCGCATCCTTTTTACCAAAGCAAACGAAAAAAATGTAAATTAGCAAAGACAAGCTTACAGACAAAGATGTAATGAGTCATTTCTAAGTTGCACATACAGCACCCTGATTGAAGAAGCAGAATTCATACCTGAAGAGTAACGTAAAACTTCAATCCCTCGTTCATGTTCTCTTTAATTTCTCGATACTTTGCTATGGCAGCTTCAATTTGCTTATAGCTCTTCCCACGAGATGCTAGAAATTGATAAACACATAAAATGGGTGGAAAAAGTCAAAAGAAAAGCACAAATTTTACAATGCAGAAATAGACAATTGTATTATCAATGCCGTGGAGCAACCGAGTGGAAGAAAATCAAAAAACACAAACAAAAAACAAGTAGAAGACATGCAATAACTGCCATTGAACTTTCAATTCTCATTTGGAACACCAGATGATCACATTATGGACGTAAAATGGTACATAAAGGCATCCGAACAGGATAGTAGAAATAGCTAGAGATCATTGTAAAAGAAGTTTGAATTCCTCATAGCACACGTGCTAATGGAATTGCTTGCAGGAAAATAATGCACAATATTTGAGCCAAAAGTCCACCGAGTGATAAGAGATTAATGGTATTCAAAGAATCACTGAAATAGTATGAGCTCATAAAATTGGTTAGCCAAACTGATTGTGCAATGAAGCACCAGCTGACCTCAGTCAACTTCATCGTATCAGAAGGCACCAACAATTTGAGCAGATTGGCACCTCAAATTCAATACCTTATTTTATATTTACATTACAAAACAAAAGGAAATTCATTAAGAATGATGTTTTTGATTCCCATGTCAGCCCCATTAAGTTCCCAAGTCAACATTACAAACAACTTGACAAGTTCAAATCTAAGTGCAGTGCATCAATATCACCAACTCTGGTTTCTAATGCCAACTTTCATTTCCACCATAGGGTGACTACATGGCAAACTGCCTAAAATATAACCATGACCAACAGCAAAATAATATAAATAATAAAAACAAGACAATCCACAAATCAGGTGATATTTATAGGATAAATAAATAAAAGGGCAGCATCGATCCCACAATTAAGAAACACTCACCTTTATAATCTTCAAGGTTAAAGATAGCAGCAAACTCATCATTTTGAGCCTGTAAACAAAAGTTGATGTTTTAAGGAATATATGATGTGAGCTCTCCAACAAGCCACTTTTCCAAATACAAAAGGATCAAGAAGTACAAAACTTTTAGGGTATCAAACAATAGACCCTTCTTCTAAGGTCATGTCATTTCTCAAATTTTATCAACAGCGGCAGAAAAGAACTGAACATCAAACTCTCAAAGATGATTATGAAGGATGCAAAGAAATTACATTGGAAAAGGTCGTTTTCCATTTCACCCAAGAGCCATTTGCATAACACGATACAAGGGGCTGGTATGTAAAACCTATTTGATGGAAAACAGAACATATCGCAAGGATGCCAAGAAAGCACTCATTATACCTTCCCCAGAACCCTTCGATAGTAAACATTTAAAAATTAAATGCTGATCCACCAAACTACTATATTGGCATGTAGAATTTCCGTACCATGCTTAACAATGGCATATAAGAATAAGATCTAAAAAATATCTAGAAAAATAGGTCTTTCGATCTGTTTCTGAATTTTTAGAAGAATACCAGAGTTAGATGGGTATGCACACAAGAAAGGGAGAGGAAGAGAGATCAAGTATTAGAAAGAAAAAAATGATTTCACACAGAGGTAGACAAACAAACTCACCGGTTATTGAGGCTGTAGATTTGACGAGGCAAATTGACCACAATCGAAAGCCCACAAGCAATTCTTGAGAGACTCAGAAGAGACTTAAGAAAGGAAAAGGATAGAGGTAACTGTTGCATGTGACAGGAACAGAAGAGACTAAAACCCTTACAGCCTGGAATCGTGTATACATATATAAGTGGGTACACTAGGGGCCGTTTGATAACTAGTCTAAATTGGGTGGAATTAATAATAAGATGAAATTAGTGTATGGATTGATAATGATGTGGAATTAGTAATAAGATAGTATTAGTTTTTCATGTTTGATTTAGGTAGAATTAGGTAAAAAAAACTAGACAAACTCATGTTTAATTTAGGTGAGATTGAATAATGCAGAATATGATTACATTTGTTAATTTCTAATATTATTCTTGTGATGCTTCAACCATTCACTTGCAATTAAAATCCTATTTAGGATTTTTTTTCCTAGTGTAATGTTTGAAATGTTAAAATTCTAACAAGTTAAAAAATTAAAATTTTATTCATTTTTGTTTTTATGATCTTTTAAATTTTTTAGTGAAAATTTTATACATTTTTTTAAATGGCTGTAAAATATAAACAGCCAAAGTACAAGTAAATAATATATATTTTTTAAAATAAACATTATTATTATGGGTCCATTCTTCCTTATCTCCTCCAGTTCCTCTCTTGGATATATTTTTTTAAAAATAAACATTATTATTATGGGTCCATTCTCCCTTATCTCCTCCAGTTTCTCTCTTGGAGCTCACGCTCCCATCACGAGCACTTGCCCCTTCAAGAAATCTGAGGGCAAAATTGTAATTGAGAGTCCAATGGGGTTGGACCGGCTTCCTAATACCAGCCTTCTGCTGGGTTTAGTAAATCCTACACAATTGGGGGATTCGTATTCCACCAGTATTAATAGTCCCACTCAATTTCATGAAAGCAAACACGATTTTATCTGACCCACAGGATTGGTAGTCCAATCCAAGCTCCTACAATGACTATCAAACAGGCCCTAGGAGTTTAATGAAAAAATAAGAATACATGCAAGTATATAACCAGGGAGGGGTGTGGGTTGGGGCAGGTATACCCATTACCATCATTGGCCTGGAACTGACTGAGGATTCGAACTTTCATACCAGCCCCAGCCCCAGCCCCAGCCCCAGCATCATATGGGCAGAACACAACCCAGGGGGCAGGGGAAGCACTGTCAGAGCCAGACGAAATTGCCATTCCTATCCTAATCCTTTCCCATCCCCTTACTTCAGTACCTTTTCAAAGTTCCAGCAAGAAGCACGAAAAATCAAAAAGCAAAAGATTTTCTTGTGAACCATAACATAAGAGCTGAAAGCATATGACCTTACTTCAAGAACGGGCAAGACAGATGAAGGTCATTTAAAAAATCACAAAGAAAAGAACAAACCTGAATATGTAGCAACAGTTGCTCTTGTGCCTCAATGTTCTGGGTGATTTCTTCGCAGATGTGATCGTACTTTGTTATTTCCTTTCTAAAAAGATCCTCATACGATCCAGTGGATGCCATCAACTTGGGTAATATATCATCCTGAAGATACCCAACATATAATTAGCCAATGAAAGGCGCACTTAAGGCAGAAAACAGCTCTCACAAATAATGCACAATAGGCAATATACAATCACAGAAGCATTAAAACTACACCACTTTTAGAAGCGCACAAAACCAATATTCAAAATTCCTATTGCTCATGATAAGTGTGGATGGGATGCTTTCAAGCTCAAGAACATACTTGAACCCAGGCATAGTGCAAACCAACCCAGGGCCACCCCGCCCCGAACAGAGAAGAGTGGGGGGTTTGGAAGTAGGTCCAACTGTGACAGTAACACCTCCCATTATCTCATCTGTGCCACATTGAACTAGAGAAAGAGACAAACCACAAAAGGGTTTTTTCCCCAGGACATGAGAGCAGTCTAACACATCCAAATTCAGCAAAACTTAGTTAATAAATTGAATCATCTTTTCCAGGAGAAGAAATTTTCAAGCAGGGCCTATTCCAAGAACAATGTCCATTTCCTCCCAGAAACAGGATAAGAAAAATAAAAGAACTCCTTGTGAGAAAGATTAAGTGGGGGAAAAAAGGTTAAACCAATTCAGTATGCTAGAGTCCAAGCTTGTGTGGATAATAGATTCCAACACGAGCTACACAGGTGGCTGCTTGCCAGATATGGAAGAAGCAAATTACAAATCCTCCTTTTCCATACTGAAATCGGAGGACAACATTCACCAATTGGCTGCACGGACAAATCAGAAAAGAAGTACTCAAGATGCAGTGCATCCCAAATCTAACAAGGGATCAGTCTACATCATTATCAAAATCAACAGATGCAGGACACTACAATACAAGCAGCCTCAACTCCCCAGAGCAATGTCCACCACTAAACTGAACCCAGAGAAAAGAAAAAACATTGCTAGAATGCGATAATCCAACTACAAAAACATCATAAAGAAAGTAAGCACACCTTCTTCTTCATCTCTTTGAGCATGTCTTCAAGCCCCGCCCGTTGAGCACCAAGAGTCTCCAATTGCCTCTGCAAAGACAAACAAACAAGATGAAGGAGACCAATGCACATAAAATCAGTCACAGACATGGATTAATAAAAGTTCTCAGTGATGGAGACACAAATGAATTCAACGCCATTTTCTACATTGTTTTCCAATTAATTGTATACAGAAAAAACACACGTATTTGAAAAAGAATCAAGATTTTGGTGCTGTCTCTCTCTCAAAGATATGTTCTCCCGAATCTAAAAAAGCATGAGAAGATAACTATTGTGATATCTTGGTATCCCACATCGGAAAGGGAGAGGGAGTTCCTGGACTATAAAGGAAAAATCTTGGACTATTACATTCAACGAGATTTTTTCCCATGTGGTAGAGACCCTAACAAAACTCCGCAGTTAAACGTGCTTGGGCGGGAACAATGCTGTTAGCCTAAGGATTTTTTAATTTGATTTTTATTATTTTCATAATTCATTTTCTAAGAATAAATGGTTTTAAATAGATAATATTTTATATTTCTAAAATGAAATTGTTAACACATTTTGAACAATCAAAGTTGACACCTTAGCAAAAAAAAAATAACTTTTATCTCAAAAGGTTCAAACAC
>JAOTRH010000002.1:4132153-4144269 GCA_034768845.1 Heliamphora exappendiculata
CTATAAATCGCTGGTGTCTGGTTCTATTTCTCTATCCCTCATCTTTTAATATTTGCTTTGATTATATAATTGCATATTTTTGCTTTATAGCAATATTAAAAGATTTCTAAAAATGTGTTTTAAACCTTTTATCTCTTTAAAAGACCCAATTCACCTCATCTCTTGGGTTGTCTAGATATAACAAATACAAGGATAGGTGACCCCCTGAGAAAAACAAAACTATGAGGATTTTGCCCGAAGCGGACAATATCGTTACCATGTGAACGATCGGGGTGTTACAACTATGAATCTGTCAACTCATTCTCAGTGCCCTAGCAAAGAGAAGTGTGATATGAATAAAAATCCTGGAATTGCATTCTAATTTCTGACTTGTAAGCACTAGATATATACTTACGACATTTCTTAAGACAATTAATTTACTTGTGTATATAAAAATAATAATTAGAGACCGCATGCAATTTTAAATTCTCTTCCCACAAATTTCTCAATCTTCATCCATGAAACTTCCAAATCTCAAGGGGTTAAAGATCTAAAACTTCAAGTTTTAAAACAAAAGTTATAAATTATTGTTTTCTAATTTTAACAAATTTAGTCAATTTCATGAATACAACTACTATTGGGATCAGTTTACCATAAAACATTTATCCCCTTGCAAATTTCGTTTTGGAATGCACGTTCCGAAACATAGTACACCTTCGTTCCAAAACGGTGAATTTAGCGATTCAAAGTAATCTCTCATGTCTTTTTTATTTATTTCATAAATTTTTTTTTGGTTATAAACAAAAGCAAATGCAATAATCTAAAATGTAGAGAAAGTAGAGCTTAAGCAAGCCAAAAATGCAAAAGAAACTTGTTATAATAGTTTTGAATATGTACTTCACTTGAGATATATACTTCACATGAACAATTTAAAAAATTATATTATACTTGATGGTTGCTTATCGTCTGAAATAAGTATATTCTAATATCATAATTCATAAGCTATAAAAATCTACACCTATCGTACCACAATTTAGTACATGTAGTGTACCATGTTCCCGTTTTTGTTTTCCGTTTCAAAACGATCCGCGTTCTAGTTAACATAGATTGGGATATTGCAATTATTAAGCTATCATCACAACAAATGCACTAACATGGGAACAACTTAGCCAAATAGCCACTATAGTAACCTCCTAGGGTACTACAGAGGGTGGTAGCCTAGTAGTTGAGGGCTTGACTCCCATGTGATTAGGATACAGAAAGTCCTAGGTTCGAGGCATGCCAATGCCCCCTCAAGAGCCATGAGACTTGGGTGGCCCGGCTTGACATCACTTGGTGTTTGGTGGGGGGCTGGGGTAAAGCTATCGGCCTATGGCTCGCCCCATTTTGGTGGTCTCCCCCTAGTGTCTATGGTCACACCCATGACAAATAGCAACCTTTGGTCACCCCCTACAATACATTTTCATCTAGCAAAAAAGAAAAAAAAACTCCTAGGCTATGAAGTTCCAGTATATAAGGTAACAAATCGTGGTTGAAAAATATTAGACCATTTTAATAATTGGACAAGAAGGAAACCAGATAAGCTGATTCACGGGGGCAATTAAATAAACTAGCTTATGAAAGGTAATAGACGTGAATGACTCAGATATACACTAAGCAAGAGTATGAATTATCATCAAAATTCAAAAATAGCTAGCCCTAAGAATAAGCAATCCATGCACTTGATGGCAATGAAGAAATGGTATCACTTTAACAAACTGAAACAATATAACTTTGACTTTCAAAAAATATGAATGACAAAAGCAGTTGCCTAAAATAATTAAAAATGAAATTTATTGCTAAAGATAAAAAAAATAAGCCATCTCAACATGATGCAGGAATTCTTTTTTTTTTGGTAGGGTGAGAGGGGAGATGTTCTTTCATCGCAAAAAGAGAAAACAGGACTAGCAGACAACTCATTATTTTTCCCATACCAAATATTCTCAAAACATTCATGCAGTTAATAGACTGAAAAGATATAATTACCAAACTCTGCTTCAAGGCCCCCACGATAGCATCTTCATTGGCATCCAAAGACATGATAGGCCTTGCAAGTGTAGGAAGGGCAGATTCTATCTGCCAAGATGAGAGTGCACATCAGTACTATGCTTCAACTTCTCCCTTAGATATAGAAGAAAAAGATAAACATTGGCTCTACACATTACTCCATTAATTAGAATCTTTATCTCAGGATAAGAAAAGCAAACCATGATGGGGCACCCCAATTGCATATATTAAACAAGCTAGTCAAAACTAGGGGAAAATAAATCAACTGAATTAACTTGTTAAACAACTACAATTTCGCCCTGGAAACAAGACAAGCTAAACAAGGCAGCATGCCAAGGAGAAAAGTAAATATCAACCGAGTCAAACTAGTTGAATGACCTCAATTCCATCTGGAAAAAAAACATATGGCATCCAAAAGATAAAAAAATAAAGGAATACTTAACAATACGAGGCACAGCCATAGATTTCCCTACTGAGACCAAAGAAGCCGGTAAGAATTGGAAGTAAAATATTTGAAGAGAAAACTAAATTCAAAACAATGCTTTGGAAATCGTATATCCACTCATAGGATCTTGGAAGAATATCAAATCTCATAAGTTCATGATCAGCTCACACAAACAAAGATAGGCATTATGAGATAGAGTATAAGCAGCTGTCCCCCAAACCTCTAATCAACACACCAGAAACATTTCACATAAATCCTTTAAAGGGGCATACCGGGCGCCTGTCAAGGACTGACATAAGTGCTGAATAATCTCTCACTGAACGCTCAATCCGGGCATCACTGTCTGCAGCTTGCTTCAGATTTGCTGCGAATCTATTTAACCGATCTTGCAAGTTCTTTGTCAGAGTACCGGACTGAGGCCTAGTCCACCGCGTTCCGAATTGGCTTCTAAATTGTGCATCTTCTGTTGATTCTTTCTGCAAGAGCTCCTCAGTCTGGACAAGTAATTCCTGGTTTACCCTCCTTAAATCTCTTAGTTGTTGTAGCTCAGCCTCCAATCCAGCTGGGCCTCCGCTAATTTGCACCGCCTCCACATCTTCTTTAAGAGTTGTTGGCAGGGTGAAATTCCCTTCCAAAGCTAGAATAGAATCAGGCAAGTCCATTTCCTTGAGCCTCACTCGGGTAAGTTCACTCCCTTGTTGCAATTTTTCAGCTTGTGCTCTGATGATGTCATCAGCCAATTCAGTGTATCTAGAAAGGGCTTTTGCACAGCTGTCAGGAACAAGACTTGCAAACATTTTCTCCTTGCTTGCATCCAGTACCTCATTCATTGGCAAAGCTTTAACCATTGAAAATGCTGGAAGAGGCGCTAAAGAACTAGCGGGAGGAATCCTCATCAGGTAAACTCTATCATTCTCCTTCACAGCCGTCTGTAGGTTGCGATTTAGATTTGCTTCCAACTTATTAATTGCCTCCAAAAGCTGCTGTGCAGCACCTTTTGGTGATGATTTCTTTGCTTCAGATAAAGCATTAATCCCACTCTTCAACCGAGCGATTTCCTCAGCAATCTCTTCTTTCTCATGCAGCTCTAAACCATATCGATAGCAAGCCTCAGCATAAAATAAGGCTGTCTTTAGCTGAACATGAGAAAACCAGGTCTTGTCAAAATGCTCTTTGAGAGGTGCAACACTTAGTGCTGCTAAAGCTTCTTCATAGTATATCCCAACCTGATTATAGTAGAAGTGTAATTAACTGCCCAGTAAGCATAATATGCATGTTTAAGTGTTCACGTGTACAATTTCCAATGTCAACTAGGATATAATTACCGCAGAAGTAGATCCACAACATACTGAAAGGACTTTAGAATTGCCCACTATTGAGATACAATAATTTGAACAGAATGGATCATAAAATATATGTTGCGTTGCAAGTTGCAAGTACTTTATACAATAATCCCAATGTATAGAAAGGCCTATTATGGCCTTTTTATAAAGTAAAGAAAATGCCTATTAAGGCCATAATTGAAGAACAATAGTACAAGTGTGTAACAAAACTTTTTGGATTACTATAACAATAGGTTATTCGTACTACAAATCCACCATCATTTCAGTGAACTGAGATAAAATCGCATTTTCCAGAAGACCCATGATTTAAACTCTTTTCAATTAAGTGAGATAAAATCACATTTCCCAAATGACCCAATACAGTTCAATTCAAATATTGGCAATTCATGAGTTAGAAACGAGTCAGGTGGCACCATTTGTATTTTTTTAGGGTATTCAATTGAATACCCTGAGTTTTTTTTTTACCTGTATACTTTTATATAAATTCTTATTTATATTAGTAATCCAAAAGTTACCCTGCTCAAAATATTTGAATACTCCGTCTAAAATATTTTACTATTTTACGAATGTTTGAAAGTAATGAGACATGAACGATGTACGACAAGCTTTTAAATTCATTTGGAAGCAAACACACTAATATTATTTTGTACATCACTACTATATTTGTTATTCATAGACCGTCGAGGCAACACTCTACAAATCACAAATTTACACACCTTTCATATTGAACTATCATGTTCAGTTATATATGTATATACATATATATACATATACATATACATACATACAACCTTAAGTAGCTCAACAACTTCAAGCTAGCATTGATTTTACTAATGTGCAAACACAGAAAGAGTTTTCAAATATGAAATTTATAAAATTAAAAAAAAAATTGCATAATCAAATAGATGATTAGCAAATAAAAAATTGGTTGGTTAGGTACATTCAAATAATGTAGTACTACTATTGGTAGTAATGTTATTATTACCCAGTGATTTTAAAGTGCAAAAATTTATGGCATAAGTTGTAAAAACCCAATTTATGGCATATGTGAAAAACTTTTTCTTTAATTTTTTTATTCAAGAATTTGAATTAGTAAATTTAATGAATTTAACATGTATAATTTTTTAAATAATTTGTAAATTTTAAATTTTGTATGTATACCTTGGCAGAAATTTCTGGAGCCGGGAAACGATCCCATGAAATAAGAAATACTAACCTGTCTTGAGATTTTAGCACAAACCCCAGGAGTGCTCCCCTTGGCAATAGTGTTCTCAAAAACACACTCCTGCGCTTGCGCCAGCATAAGCCTCTCCAGCATCCCAACACACTCCACCGACACGTCCACCGTCGCGGAACTCCCCATAGACGCCTTCGCCGATTCATTATCCCTTAGAAACGCAAACGCCCCGGCGGCAGCAATAAACGCGTGCGACGCCTGCCGCCTTCCCTGAATCGAAGACCGGTCGAACGTCAATCCAATCAGACTATGCACCGCCCCTAAATTGAACAGCACGGCGGCCTTCTCGAGGTGGATATTCTGCTGCGAAGCCTTCTGCTTGTTCTTGAAGGCGTCGTGCCACGTGAAGGTCACGGCGTTGACGTGGTCCTTGTCGCCGGAGATCGGGAACCGCGACTCTACGGCGCAGAGAGATCTGTAGTAGTTCTGTAAGAGGTCACGGCGGGCGGGGAGGGAGTCGGCGGTGGCACGTTCGGCATCGGCGCGCATTTGCTTTAGGGTTTGGAGGTCGTCTTCGAGGTTTTGGGCCTCGCGCTCCGAGTAGTTGAAGACGATGTAGTTCCGCAGTGGGCGGTAGAGATCGACGGAGATTGTCTTCTTCTCGGACACGGATAACATGACGTTCGCAGCCCCGGATGACGCCGACGACGACGCCGGAGCGGCCATGGTCGGCGATTTGCAGGATCGGAGTGGCGAGTTGATATCGATATGGAATTGAATAACGGGTTACTTATGGATGAAAGAAGGACAACCAGATTGATGAAATTGTATGGGTTGGAGGACTGATTGAAGTTAAATAAAATGATTTTTTTTCCAAAAATCTGAAATCCAACCGTTTTAATTTCGCATTTACAATGTATCTTCCATTTTCATTTTTATTTTTATTTCCATTTCCATTTTCATTATTTCTTCAGAGTCGGTGTTAGTCATTACTGTATATTTTCGTTTATAGCAAAAAATTATAAATATTTAATAAAAATTATAATTTATAATTAAAATAAAAATAAAATAAGTATAAATTATAATAAAAATTATAAATATTTTAAAAAATTCGTAACTTTTAATTAAAATTAATAACAAAAAAATTAAAAATTACTATATATAATTTTGCCAAACACTCTCTTATTTTTTAATTTCTACTTACAAAATAATCTAAAAAAATATAGAACTTATTTTAAAATAAAATAAATCATGAATATAAAGAAATAACTATTTGATAAATTTTTTGATAAACACCATCAAACTTTAAAATTCATTTTTATGATCACTTAAAAAAAATATCTTTCACATTTTGTTCTAGTGTTCTATTTTTTTATTTGTTCACTGCACTTGTTAAATGTGTACAAATAATTTGTTAACAAGTACAATTTATATAAATAAGTAAATTGAATTTAAGTAATTAATTGACAAAAATTAAAAAAGTAGAGTAAGTTGTGGGTTATACTTTTCGAATCCATCATCAATCAAACTCAACTAGCTTAAAATATATATTAGTTTAAGTATGTTTATATTTTTTATATTTATAGTTATATGAATTTTATATAATTTATAAATAAATAAATAAAAATATTTATCATTTTGATTGCTAGTATCATATATTGTGAATATTTTTTTAAAATAAATAAGTATTGTAATACTGTTGGAGATATAACTATATTGTTATAATTGTTATTGTTATCATTATTGTTAAATAACTATTATTGAAGATATAAGTATGATTTTTTAAAATAAAATAGTTTTTGACGTAATAATATGAATGTTAGTCTTAAAAAGTGTAATAATTTTTTACTTTTAAAAAACTAAATTTAAAATTGTATTAATTTTCAACTTATTAAATCGTTTAAATTATGGATTAAGACTGCTAAATTAATTATCTAATCTTCTAATTTTAATAATTATTAAATTGGTTACATGTTGAAACGCAGCATTGCAGACTTGACGCTCACCATAATTGGTTGAAATTTTTACCTAAACGCGTCCCAATCGACCCAAACGGGCATATTTCATTTTTCTCCCATTGTTTTCATTACACGAACATCTTTATTATATGTCCGAGTATTATTTTATTTTTTAAATTAAAAAAATATACAAAATAATTCTTTAATTATTTGTTAGTTTTACTTTAATTTTTTAAATTAACATTCTGTTAAGTAGTTACACAAATAAAATTTTTGAATTAAAGAAACGTTTCAAATAGATTTTATTAATTAATTAATAATATAACACTTAACTTTTTTCGTTTGAATGCTTATAACTTCATTTATCTATTTTTTATTAAATTTAAAAAATAAAATATTAACAAAAAAATAAAATAATATCAACGAATAATTAAAAAATTATTTTATACAATTTTTTTAGTTTAGAAAAAATAATAATAATACATGGTCAGAGTACATTTGTGTAATTTTACCTTTTCCAAACGGCCGTAAGCGACTCAAACCTACGTCAACGAAGTTTCTAGCGAGGAGGACAAGTCGAAGGCTGTAGCTCGAGGAGGCCGCAGATTGCAGATCCATATTCCTCCTGCAACCTCCCATTCTTCAATCAATGCCTCTTTTTCTCTCTCTAACAGGTTTTTCCTTTCTCAATCAATTGAATTTCTTTTGATTCTCTTAGGGTTTCCTTTAGCACAAATTTGTTCCAGGAAAATCTTTTTAACTTGTTAGCTTCCCCGGAAGCAAGCGGAGCTACGGTAAATTGTCTTCGTTTTAGAGTATGCTTGGCCATCGTTTTAGACCTTTGCGCAGAGCTATTAGGGTTTGTTTAATTGATTATTTGATTTGAATACGCATGAGATTTAGGTGTGGTTTTTGTAGATCGAACATGAATCATGAATGTTTCCATTTTAGGTTTATCGCATATGATTTTGTGAGGCGACAAGGCGTAGTGTTTTTGAGTTTATAAATTAATATGATGCGAACGTTGTTATTTTGTTAGGCTTTTTGTCGCTTTCTGTTTGTTTATTGGAGTTCAGTTTCGATTTTCTCTCCTGAGGTTAGGTAAAGAATTTGTTTTGGAAATTTTTCTCTGGAAGTAAAACTTCTGTTCCAGAGCCAAGTGAACATATTATATCTTGAATTAAGGTTCCGTTTGTTTTGACGTAAAATATTTGCAATGAAAAATATATATTTTTTTATGTAAAATGAGTCTATGAAAATTATTTTTTCATTTTATTTTTAGATGTTTGGTTGATACTTCGAAACTATTTTCAAAACAAAAAGCAAAACATTTTCTGTTTGCATTCATAAGCAGCTTGAAAAACCAACATGGTGTGGGGGTTACAGAATTTTAGCAAAAATCTTCAAACCGTCTCAGAGTATGAGGTGGGGAAATCAGCGAAAACGATACCAAATATCGGGGTTTCAGAGGCAGCTTCAAAAACTAAAAATAACTTACGGATCTCTTTTTTAAGTCAGTGTTGGTCTCATGATGTAATTTTTTTATCAAACCAAACAATGGAAAACAAGTAAAATATTTTACATCGAAACAAACGGAGCCTAATTTTCCAGAAGCTTTCACTTCATATTGGGAAACAATGATGCCAATGTTTTTTCCTAAAACAAACTGGGTGGTAGAATATGTATGCTGTTTAAAATGCTTTTACCATTTTCCTCCTAGAGGAAGATAATAATTATATCCATTTCCAATTCCTTTCTATTTTGTGACTTTCCTATGTGAACTTTTGCAGATTCTTGCAATTGTAAAGTTTTGGGCTTCTGGAGGTTTGTGATTTTGAAGGAAGTGTTAGTTTTGGGCTTACAGACATTCCTATACAAGGTAAGAAAGTGGACTTAGATTTCTACTTCCTTCACTTGTGGATGATCAAAAGTCATTTTTTAAACACATTATTATGTAAAGTCTTGCTGGATTTTGCAAAATTATTAAGAATTTATTACCATAATTCATTAAATAAGAGTCATTTTATGGAGTAGAAAAATAACTTCAATGGAGAAAGGTTGTCTGACCTACTCTGGCACACATGCTTTCCTCTGAGATTTATCCATGATAGCCCTGACATTAAGCATAGTGGGGACACCGGGGAACTTGTCTTATTTTTGCAGTTATTATTTCTCTAATTTGGTCACTTTGTGATATCTGACGAGGGAGGTTGCCAATAAAAAGGATTTATCTTGCTGGCAGATTTTGGAATTTGAGGTTTTTATTTATTTATTTATATTGGGGTGGTGATTGTTCGAGTGCTTTAAAACTAAGATGCACAAAATTTGTGCCAGGTTTACAAGTTGTAACCCTATTATGAATTATGTCGTGTTGAGCCATCATGAATTCTGCACTGCCATCTAGTTGAGGTTGTCTTACGGAGCCGTGGAACAAAAAGGTCGTGTTCCACGACTTATTTAGGGGTCTGCATTTCCATCTAGTTGAAGTTGTGTATGATGGAGTCCTATAACAAAATGGTATGTTCCAGGACTTGTTTTGGGATTGGATAAAGGAAAGGGAACATACAATCTGAAATTGGGGACGGGGTGCAAAATTATCTGGTCACTATCTGATTTTGTTCTCATATGGGTTTTTAAGTGTATGGAGGGTTAACTTCATGCTTTTGCAATTTGAAAAAGGAGTGGTGGTCTGGCTATTGCTTAATCAGTTAGATTTTTGTTTTCTATTTTGGTCCCTGCCCGTAATTAGTTCTTATTGCATCATGATTAAACTATACTCCTTTGTTATATGGAACTCTACTTATAATTTGACATTGTTTTAAGAAGATATTTCTGGTCATCATGCTTGTTGTACTAAATGTGTTCTACATATCTATGTGATGAAGTTTCCATGGTGGAAGAACTAACACTTGCTTTACTTCTCTTCTTCGAGATGTACTTCTGGTCATCATCATACCAAAATGCAGGTTTTGGGTTGGTTTTTACATCCAAATGGACTGCAAGAGATTCATGCAGTTGGTCGAGGAGAAAAAGAAGAGAGTTCTAGAGAGAAAAGAAGCTCCTTTAAAATGGGAGCAGAAGCTTGAAGCTGCTGCGAAGGCAAAAGCTGATGCCGAAGCCAAGGAGAAGAAGCTGAAAACTGCAAAGCATAAGAGGTCTGCATTGGGGTCTGGTACTGATAGTGGTAGTGAGAGCAGTGACAATGGAAGAAAGAGAACCAAGAGGTCCCACAAAAAGCATAAGAAACACAGCCATTCTGACTCTGGTGACAACGAGAAGAGAAAAGAGAAGAAATTCAGGCAAAAACCAAAGAGACGATCCTTAAGCTCTGGTGATGATAGCAGCGTTGAGTGTGGTAGCTTCTCAGAAGAAGAGAGGAGGAGAAAGAAGCGGGTCCACATCATGCATAGACGTCATGAACCAGCATCAGATTCTAGTGCTTCAGATTCTCCAAGTGACAAAGAAGGTGGTGCAGCCAGGAAAAGAAATGGTACCAAGCATCAAAAACGTCGTGCGAGATCACATTCCCAAAGTTCAGATTCCTTAGTTGATGAGGGTGACATTTCAATCAGGAGGAGAGGTCATTCAAAGCAGCACAAACGTCACAGGAGTCCAGAATCTACTGCTTCATATTCTTCGGATGACGAGGGCCGTGTTGCTTTGAAAAGGAGAAGTCATGCAAAGCACCACCGCAGACCCCACCTGCGATCTCATGGTTATGACTTGAAGTCCTTAGATTCTGATGATCGCAGAGGCCGTTGGAGCCGATCTTTGGGAAAGACATCTGATGAAAATGATGAAGAATCAGATAAAGGAGTGAAGCACAAAAGCAATCATTGTCGGCATGGCCATCACCACTGGCACCATCACAACCGTCAGCAGCAAAACTTAAATGGGCAAGAACTGAGGAATGATCTGCCTCAGCAGGCGATAGAACCAAATCCAAAGCACCTAGAGGATGCACACAAGGACGACAATATGAGCAAGAATGGTGGAATTCATGAGGGTCAAAACGGTTAGTTGGAGCTTCAATTTATTCAGGAGTTCACTGCACCTCCTCTATGTTTCATTCATGGTTTATGTGATATCTTTGAACTCTAACTTGGACAAAAATGTTTCTCTGACTGGTAATTGAAACTGGGTTTTCTTTCCATACTTGCATTGCATTCAAGTTTTGGTTCTGAGTTACAACACTACTGGTGTGGCAGTGATGCCATAATCACCTATTTGGACTTTGTATGGAAAGAACTTCTGTATGCGGGCATTCACTTAGTTTGAACCTTGTAGATAACCATATCAGTTAAGCATGCACCTATCTCCTGTGCAACCACATGATTAGCATTGAACAATTTTGAGGCTGCAAAATCTACAAATGGATTGTGGTTTATGCTATAGTTGTTGCAAACCAATTAGGGAGTTTCTAAATACACTCATTTTGCTGAGTATATCTAGCATTATAAGTGTTTATGTATCATATCCAAGTGTCTTCGGCACTAAGTACACTTTGCAAAAGAAAGAAAGTGTATTTAGTAGCTCCCAACCGACTTGCAGCTTCTCGGATAGAATTCTCAAATAGGCAGCCGTTCCATTCTTACTACAAATCCGAGCAAGGATGTACTCACCCTCAAGTTTTTTGGGGGAAAAAATTGTATTATTACAGTAGTATTAGCACTTCGAAAAATTTTTAACATTCTCAAAGGGCATGGTTATGCGGTACCACAAGTCCTTTAAGAGCCACACAATTATGTGAGCTCTCTGTATGTACGATGGATCTCAAATGATCGTGTGGTTCCAAAGGAACTTGTGGCATTTTGCGATCATGCCTCTTCGGACAGAGTATATATACTCTTGTGTTTGCGACATGTGTGCAATTGTCATTTTTTTTTGTAAAAGAAAGTATTGAATCAGAAGAAAAAAGGGGAGGTGTTTGCTAATGCTACTACTAGTAATTTTTAGTTTTTTACTATTAATTTTAGCTATAATTTTTTTAAAAAATTACACTTACAATTTTTATTACAATTTATAATTTTTTTTAATTTCAGTTATAAGTTGCAGTCTTTATCAAACACTCATAATTTCTATTATAAATTATAATTTATAAGTTATTAGTTTTACTAATGACAAACATCTCGAGGTTTTGAAAGAGGGGAGGGGGGAGGGGGTCAGAG
>JAOTRH010000002.1:4152941-4207330 GCA_034768845.1 Heliamphora exappendiculata
CAAAACGTACTACACACGTTCGAAAAGCAACCATGTGTAGCCGTGAACAAAGGGGAGTCCAATTTCGGAACTCCTATGCCACTAGCGGGCAGCCGGGAGAAGGCTATCATAGACAAGTGCACTTGCTAAACGAAGGGGATCACTACAAACCCACATAAGCATGTACTTTCACATCATTCACACATGAATGCCTAACATGGCATTTTATTCCAAATTTACATAATCCAATCTTGTTCACTTTCAATCAAATTTCCAAGCATTTCACTATTTATCAAGATTTGCCACAAATGGTCATTACAAGAATTCACCTTCACATATTCTTGACAAATAATTTCCAAATATTTTCCATACATATAAAAGGATACTCTCTGGTTCAAAAGGTTTATTTCTTTAAGACTTAACTGTAAATTATCTCCTTTTTTTCCACTCTTATTGTTGGTATTTAAGATAAGCTTCATCAGAACTTTGGTAATTCTATTGATATTGTTTTGGTTAAGAATTATATTATACTTACAAATGCCAATAATACTCTTTTACCATTTCAACATCAGAAATGAAAGAGAACCCTCAAGCAGAAAACAAAGTTAATAGAGATTGGGATCATTGGTGGAATGCGGGACTAGAAGTAGAACACCACCACAAAAGAGCATTTGCCAAACGACATGAGAACAGTCTATGACAAATCCAAAAATATGTAGATATTGGTTAGTCAAATGGAAAGCATCTGTTACAAGAGCGAGCAGGATTTAGTCCAAGACCAATGCATATTTCTTCTTGCAACCATGATCGGACAAAAAGAAAAAAACTTGTCACAAGAGAAAAAAATGGAACATATCAAAGAAAAGGTAAGCTACTTGACTGTGCTAGAGTTCAAGCTTATGTGGAAGCTAACTTTCCGATAAGAGCCGCACAAAGGTGGCTGCTTGCCAAGTATGGATGAAGCATATTGCAAGTCCTCCTCCATCCTAAAATAAGAGAGCTACATCTACGTTACACAAAAGTTGTGCCCAGTGCATAAAACCTGTGCATTACTTTGCGACATACACCAAATAAATCAGAATAAAAGCACTTCTATCAAGGAGTTTTGCATCCCAAAGCCAGCATGGGAACAGTTTACAAAATTTCAAAACCAACAGATGCCCAACACAGCATTTTTCTGAAAGAGTAGACACACAGCATCAAGTTCCCAGACCAATGTTCACCAATACCGAGACTCAGAACCAAGAAAAAGATAAACTAAAAGGAATATAAAAAAATGCTGCTAGCTTGTGATAATCCAGGTACTAAACAAAGATACCTTCCTTTTCATCTCTTTGAGCATGTCTTCAAGCCCTGCACGTTGAGCACCAAGAGTCTCCAATTGTCTCTACAAAGACAAGCAACTATAATTGAGGAGACAATTGCACATAAAAATTAGTCACTAACATGAAAAAAATGAAGTATTCGAATAGGAACAATCTCCCCCAGTGACAGCTGTGACGATGAAAAATGAAGAGAAATTACAATTTTTTTTAGTTTTAATGAATATGTTTATTTCAACTCATTCGCTTGTGGATTGCACATAAAAATCAGTACATAACATGAAAAAAATGAAGTTTTTGATAGAGTGGAATAGCAACAATCTCCCCCAGTGACAAATGATACTGATGAAAAATAAAGAGAAATTACAACTTTTTAAAAATCTTGATTAATATGTTTAATTCAACTAGAATTGAAATTACTTAACAATACTATCTCTTTTGGTACATTTAACAATGCAAACTGAGTTTCAATAAAAAGAATACAGCAGATAATTAAGCATATAAAACATGATTAAAAACATGTCTAAAATATTGATAGAATATAGCTTTCGTGATGAGATGCAGCTCGTTTTGATACCCTAACCTCGAAATTGGAAGGCGAACTCATTCCAAAATGGGACAACAAGAGAAGCAAAAGATTCACTATTAGGCCCACACTACAAATGCACAAAACGTTCATGCAGTTAATAGGCGGAAAAAATGAAATACCAAGCTCTGCTTCAGGGCCCCAACTATAGCATCTTCATTGGCATCCAAAGACATTATAGGTCTTGCCAGCGTCGGAAGGGCAGATTCTATCTGTAAAACAAAGTGCAAAACTATTATGCTTTTACCTCTCTCAAAGGAAAGAAAGAAAGACATAAAAAATGAAAAGTGTGATCAATTAGACATGTTGAGAAATGATAAAGCACCGAAACAAGCCTATATACAAAGGAGGACAGTATAATCAACTGAGTTAAATTAGCTCGACAAGGACAACTTTGCTGGCAACAAGACAAGCTAAACAATACAGAACGATATAGGAGAAAAGTATTAAAAAAATAATAATAAATAACTAGTTGAACTACCACAATTTCACTCTTCAACAAGAGGTACATACCAAGATTTTCTAAAAGGGAAAAGGGGCAAACTAAACACGCAGAACCAGTTAATTAGGATATTATATGATTTTGTTTCGTTTAGTTAAAGATTCAGTTTTCTATTTTTAATTAGGGTTTAGGCTTATAAATAAGAGGGCCTTTCAATGTATTGAGCAGAGTTTGATTAATGAACATTAAGATCGAGTGATTATTGTGTGATTTTCTATTATTTTTAGTTTTAATCACCGGTCGTCCAGCATCAAAAATAATAATAATAATAATAATAATAATAATAATAATGATGATGATGATGATGATGATGATGATGACGATGATGATGATGAGCCACGTTTGGACTCGAAAAGTGTTCGACGCGTGTTGGTGTCAAGGGTTCTTAACTTCTATATCAACTACTACTTGGCATTGGGGACCAATGTTACCCAGAACATGAATCATTCTGGTACCAGAAACACGAACATGATACACATGTCCTAAAATGTTGTAGGTTAGAGTAAGGGATCTATAAATTAAAATATTAGTATTTCAATCGATATATACCACGAGATGTCATCAGACTTCTAATCTACATGCTAGAAAGATTTCAAACAAATAATTGAAGAGAAGTGGACATACCGGACGCCTGTCCAGAATTGACATAAGCGCTGAATGATCTCTCACTGAACGCTCAATCCGAGCATCACTTTCTGAAGCTTGCTTCAAGTTCGCTGCAAATCTATTTAACCTATCTTGCAGATTCTTTGTTAGAGTACTGGACTGAGGCCTTGTCCACCGTGTTCCAAACTGGCTTCTAAACTGTCCATCTTCTGTTGCTTCTTTCTGCAAAAGCTCCTCAGTCTGGACCAGCAATTCCTGGTTTACCCTCCTCAAATCTCTAAGTTGCTGGAGCTCAGCTTCCAAACCAGCTGGGCCTCCACTGATTTGAACTGCCTCGACATCTTCTTTAAGAGTAGTTGGCAGGGTAAAATTCCCTTCCAGAGCAAGAATAGAATCGGGCAAGTCCATTTCCTTGAGCCTCACTCGGGTTAGCTCACTCGCCTGTTGCAATTTCTCAGCTTGTGTTCTGATAATGTCATCAACCATTTCAGTGTATCTAGAAAGTGCTTTTGCACTGCTGTCAGGAACAAGACTTGCAAACATTTTATCCTTGCTCGCATCCAATATTTCGTTGATAGGCATAGACTTAACCATTGGAAATGCCGGAAGTGGAGGTAAAGAACTGGCAGGAGGAACCCTCATGAGGTAAACTCTATCATTCTCCTTCACAGCCCTCTCTAAGTTACGATTTAGATTTCCTTCCAACTTATTTATTGCATCCAAAATCTGCTGTGCAGCACCCTTTGAGGATGATTTCTTTGCCTCAGATAAAGCATTGATCCCACTCTTCAATCGAGCAATTTCCTCGGCAATCTCTTCTTTCTCGTGCAGCTCTAAACCATATCTATAGCAAGCCTCAGCATAAAATAAGGCCGCCTTTAGCTGAACATGAGATAACCAGGTCTTGTCAAAATGCTCTTTGAGAGGTGCAACATTTAGAGCAGCCAAAGCTTCTTCATAGTAGATCCCAACCTGTAATCACCTCCATTTCAAAGCATTATAATACAAGCAGCAAAATGTGCATGTACAAGTTCAAATGTATAATTTCCTTTATGAAAAAGGATATATAATTACCACTGAAGACCCACAGCATACAAAATGGAAATTCCATGGTGATCATGGAATGCAGTAATTTCAGCACGTGTTGTAGAAACCTGAACCCAATTATATTTGTACTAGCAAATTGTCTATGCCTAAAGACACTTTTAGACTTAATCTGATTCTAATATAATTTTACATTGCTTTTTTAGTATTCATTTAAAACTCAACCTCCAAGTGGTATTTGAATAAATTATTATGTTATTAGGCACTACATATGAGATTACTAAATTAGGCATATAATATGCTACATTCTTATTATTTTTATTTTCTTTTCTATGTGATCTTAAATAACAAATTATTCATGAAACAGACATTATTAGCCAATAAATTTTATGATTTGAGCATCATAAAAACATGTGAAAATAGTTTTTAACTATAAATAATATTAAATTGATTTAATTATATTTTATTTTATAAATCATAAGGCTTTTAAAATAGAGAAATAATTATAAACCAAACTTTGATAAGTAATATTTTATATTTTGGGAAGTAAAATTCCTTTCCATGAGAATTAATTTGGCCATCAACCAAATTAAGATGATTTCAATAACTTGTTTGCAAAACCAAACTTGATTTTGACATTTAAATCAAAAAGTCTCTCAAACGTTCAATGGTCATAGAAAGAGGAGAAGGAACACATTTTTTGTTAAAATCAATCTTGACCGTAGATTTGAGTAAAAATATATAACACATGGGCCATTTTGAAAAAAAATAAACTTCCTTATTATTATACAGATTAGTTGCTTGCACATTTATTGGCCCACTTTTGTAGATTTGAATAAAAATATGACACATAGGACATTTTGAAAAAAATAAACATCCTTATTATACAGATTAGTTGCCTACACATTTATTGGCCCACTTCCAGAAATTAATTATTTTTTTTCCCTTCTTCATAGGGAGCCAAGTTATGGAGAAAACCTCCTAAAAATTAGCTTCTGAATTCTCACCAAATTATGAAGTTTCAATCATAACGAAATTAATTAACAAAAATTCTATGATCTAACTCAAACCATGCTTTTGTTTGGTTGCCAAGAAAACAAAGTAAATCTGAAAACTAAGAACTGACAAAACAAAAATAAGTTTTGGGGGTACCAAGAGTTATGAGTTTGCAAATCCTCATACTAATTACAAACTATTGAGGCCTTGGACTTTCAGTTGGACCAATAAAAAATCAGAAGGTCTAATAGTAATTTATAATTGAACATATTTGGGCCACTCGGATTTGCCGTGGAGGTGGTGGTTTGGCACGGTCGGAGTGGAACCATGGGACAATGACGGATGTACTGGAATTTGAAAAGCCGAGAATGGCGTGTGATTGTTCGATTGGTATTAAAACTTGATCTTAGCCATTAAAACACAATCCTCTTACATATATTTCAAAAACATGAGCTGATTTATTATATAGATTCAATTTATGGTCGACGATATTATGTAATTTCATCGTTGTTCTCTTTTAGGGTGTTGTTCGGGTGGGTTGTAGCCCCAGGTTATGGCAGAGTTGGGCTCAAAAGTGCGATGGCATAACATTTAATAAAAAAAAGTTCAGGGCCACCGGTCATGTGGTAGGGAGACCATTCGAGCAATGTCTATAAGGGTGCAAGCTTTTCTTGAGAAACCACTTTTTCAGGTCCTTTTCTCTCTATTTTTCCATCTTACACATACCAATCACGTACAATGGATATACTCTTCTCTCTCTATTATGCTATCTTACACATACCAGTCACATATAATGGATATACGAATTTTCCTGATCTTGTACTTTATTCTACACATCAAGGGCAATGTTTCCTACCAATTGTAACTGCATTTCAGTGACATTGAAATTTTGAATTTTCCTTCGCTCTTCATTTTTTGAGTTTTGAGGTAGTTTTCTAAATGTATATAGTTCGTTTTACCAATTATTGCATATCTCAGTGGGGTTGGTTTTAGGGTTCTTATAGAATATGCCCCAATGAGTGAAAATGTTTACATTTTGGAAGATTCTTGAGTTTCTTTGCTTTAATGTGGAAGGTAATATGCTTAGAAAATACAATGAGAGTTTAATTTGATTTCTTGTTAAAATCCATATATTAGGGTTTGGAATGATTTGCAAAAATTTATATAATTTCATGCCAAATGTAGAATTAAACATGTACACATGTCATTAAAAATAATTTTAATGCATTGTTGAGAAATTAGTATGGAAATCCCATGAAAAATATATTATAGACAATATGAGTATTTCATGAAATCTGAACATTTATTAGAAAATGCATGTGGAACTGGAAATGCAGTAAAATTGAATATGGACCATAAATGTGGATCTTAAATGTAGAACTGATAGTTTTAGAAACGAAGACGAGGTTTGTTCTTTCTACTTTTTGAGCTTTTTAGAGGATGCCTCGATCAGTGTTGGAGTTCTTTGAGTATTGGTATAGGGGTTGCATGAGTAAGAGGAAGTGAGGCTTGGAATGTAGTGCCTCTTTGCATATTGTGATGTCTTTGGAGGGAGAGGAATAGTAAATCTTTTGAAAGTATTTACTACGTCTCGTCTTTGAAGGGACTATTGCTTTAAACACTCTCTTTTTGGCTTCACGGAGAGTATCCGCTGCGTTTTGACTCTTTTATAGACTTTTGGGGGGGTTTATACATTCAAGGTGTATAGTTTTTCAAAATAGGTTTCTCTTTTTTGTCCCTGGGTAGAGTTTGTTATTCTTAACCTCCTTTTGGTGGAAGTTCTTGTTCTCGGGCGGCATTCCCTTTATGCCTTCCTAATAAAATCTTACTTATCAAAAAAAAAAACAAAACAAAACAAAAACTAGATTTTCATCTGAATTGATTTACAATGTTGGATTTTTTGAGGCTTGCCCAACGGGATTAATTGCTCGGTGTTGTGAATTGACTTTAGATGGTTTGGGTTGTGACACATTGGAAGCAAGTTAGATATGAGTTGTTTGTTGGTGAAAAATCAAAAGCTCGCGTGAAATATAGAGGGTTAATCCCCGTTAACGAAGCATGGATTATACAACATGTGTTATGCAAAGTCTCATGTGCGTGTGTGACAAACCTGAGTTAATGAAAATGAAAATGGAAACTGAAATGAATTTTGTGAAAAATGGATATGTAAATGTAAAAAATGGTCCTCCAAAAAGGAAATTGGAACTTTGATTGGTTGAATGAATGTGCGTAGCTATGGTGTAAAACTTGGTTTTCAAGGCAATGATTGAAGAATTCTTTTGAAACATTCTACATGGGAATTGCACCTATCTCATTTATATATATCGACATGCATGCATATCACTTCATATTCTCTATAATATATATTTCTTCCAGTCATGCTCATGGCCAATGCCACATTTTAATCAAATATACGATGTAAAACAAGAAGACCAAGATCTTTATTTGATTACATGAATTAAAAAGATATCTTGATGGGAGAGTATTTGAGAACTTGATGTATTATGTTTAGGAGATCATGCTAGGGCTATGCATTGGGCACTTTGAAAAATGTATACGGTTTATACTTTAAATACATGTAGCCGACCATTGATGTACGTAGCCTCTTGAGTATGGGTTATTATATATGTAATGTTGCTTGAGAATCATTAGCATTTGTGTATAGATTTGGCCCTTGAGACTTGGGCAGATTTTCAGCATATTTGGAGTTCCTCGAAGGATTCTAACCGCTCAAGCAGTCCTTTCACAACTCTGGCGGTGACTTTCTTGAAAGTTCCCTATTGTTTAGAACCTTTTGTAGCACTTCCAGCGCTCAAGCGGTCCTTTTTGCACTCGAACCATCCTTTAGTTTTAGGAATGCCTTCTTGGGTTGGTCAAAGCTAGAGCGGTTCTCACTTCTCAATCCTCTCGAGTTGTCCTTTGACAATTTGTTCATGTTTACCCCTAAGTTTGACCTTAGGTATAGGGTTTGAGTTTCCCTTGTTGACTTAATGGGTCATCTATGCAGCTGGAGTACTTTGAAAATGGACAGATGCGAGTATTAGAGACGTATTAGATATCGATACACGTTCGATGCGCGTCCGATACACGAGAATATGTGTTAGATACAACTAAGAAGTATCCAAAAATTAATTTTTATTTTTTATAGTTTTGCAAACGGATTGGATAAGCACGAGATATATTTTGAATAAGTTTTAAAAATTATTTTCAATTTTAAATTTATTCAAAAAATTGTATTTAAGTAATGTTTTTATTGTTATGATTTATAAATGTACTACCATTTAAATATTTTTTTCTATGCTTAATGAGAATTTCTTTTATTTATAATATATTTTGACTTAGGTAGCTATTAAATATTTGAAAAATAACAACAAAATAAATTAACTCTTACTTTTGTTTTAGTTTATCAATAATATAATACTAAATGTAATAAAAATAAATTAAAAATTTTCACAAACATATCCTAGGCGGACTCGTATCTTACTTTTTTGATTTCGTTGTATTGTGTCCGTATCCGTGCTTCGTAGCGAGCCATCTTTGACTATTTTCGTGTATTAACTGCATTTGTGGGTTAATTACCATTGTATCATTGGAATTGACTTGTATTCTCTCTCATGTCCTCAAATAACAATATTCGAAACATGACATAGGTCATGAAAATGTATGTTGTTCAACTAATGTTTAGGAATAAGACTTGTTAAAGCAATAAAAGTATCGAAGCATATAAACTCTTTGCTTCACTCTACGAATTGATTAAGGTAATTCACATTCTAAAACCCACATATAAATGCCACTTTTGTACCACACCATTTTTACCAATGATCAAACATACAAACCTTTGTGCCAACTGCCATAAATCCAAAGGCAATTGGCACAAATCAGCTAACCCCACAACTAAATTATTGACTAGGAAGTACTCTACCGATGAATTAAGGTAGTTTGAACTCTAAAACCCACAGACATTCATCACTTTTGGACCGCATAATATTTTTACCAATAACCGAACATACAACCTCCGTGCCATAAATCCAAAGGCAATTGGCACAAACCAGGTAAATGCACAGCCATGTTAGTAACTCTAGAATATAATCAATTGTGTCATGCTACATACAATCCATTGCATACTTGCTAAAAAAAATCCATCACATTTGCTATTAAACCCATGACATATTTAGTTGAGTTTTCTCAAATTTTGAAATATAATCAAGGAAACATGATATAATCACAAACCCATAGAGCCCATCTATTTGCACTATTTCCACTCTCCAGTATTGAAAAATTCACTAGCTATAAACTAGCCCACAAAATATCACACACTGCATCATTTATTTTCAAGGGAAGTGAGATATAATCGAATTTTCCAGACAATTCACATGACAATTGCAACAATTTCACTCAAGTATATGCAATTCATGAGCTACAAACAATCCAACTAAGGTTTCGTTCAGTCGCCAGAAAAGAATAAAAAAGATAAATTAATCAGGTAAAATATAAATTCTAAAAACTAGTTTTTTTACTTTCTTGCAGATTAATCAGGTAAAATAAATAATTCTTTTATTTTCTTTCACTTACTTTTATGGTGAATCACTTTCTTTTACCAGTAAATCGTGTATGAAAATTTACTTCACAAGTGAACAGAGCCTAAATAACGAACACTAACCTGTCTAGAGATTTTAGCACAAACCCCAGGAGTGCTCCCCTTGGCAATACTGTTCTCGAAAACACATTCTTGTGCTTGCGCCAGCATAAGCCTCTCCAGCATCCCCGCGCACTCCACCGACACGTCCAACGTCGCCGAACTCCCCATCGAAGCCTTCGTCGACTCATTATCCCTCAAAAACGCAAACGCCCCCGCCGCGGCAATAAACGCGTGCGACGCTTGGCGCCTTCCCTCAAACGAAGACCGATCAAACGTCAGCCCAATCTGACTGTGAACCGCCCCCAAATTGAACAGCACCGCCGCCTTCTCGAGGTGGATGTTCTGCTGCGAGGCCTTCTGCTTGTTCTTGAACGCATCGTGCCAGGTGAAGGTCACGGCGTTGACGTGGTCCTTGTCGGCGGAGATCGGGAACCGGGACTCGACGGCGCAGAGGGCTTTGTAGTAACTTTGGAGAAGGTCGCGGCGAGCGGGGAGGGAGTCGGAGGCGGCACGCTCGAGATCAGCGCGCATTTGTTTAAGGGTTTGGAGGTCGTCTTCGAGGTTCTGGGCCTCCCGCTCTGAGTAACTGAAGACTATGTAGTTTCGCAGCGGCCGGTAGAGATCGACGGCGACGGTCTTCTTCTCGTAGATGGCCAGCATGATGTTAGCTGACGACGACGACGCCGGAGCTGCCATGATTGGTGATTGATTTGGTGAACTTTGTGAAGAAGAATCAGAGACCGATCACGGCAAATTAATCGATTTGCCTCTCTGAATCGAATTGATTTTGTGAATTATGTGTAGAAGAATCAGATAAATTAATCGATTTTCACAAATTCGACCTTGATAATAAATACGTTAATTTATGAACACGTATCGGAAGGAATTTTGACGGGGTGGTGTTTGAGAAAACTAACGACAGGCAATTAATAAGGAAAGTTGAATATTGAGTTGTTAATTTTTTTATTTATTTATTTTGATAGAATTAAAATTATTTAGTTTATATGTAAAAGAAATAAAATAATAGGTTATTTGATATGTAAAAGAATTTGGAAAAAAAAAGTATTATTTTTAATTATTTTTAATTTTTATATTGAGGTGGTAGTAAAGGTGGTAAAATTATGGCGCTGGCGATGATATTGGTTAGTAAATATAAAATTATGATTGCAGTGATAATAAAATTATCAGCAATATTATGAATTTTGAAAAAATATTTAAAAAATTATTTAAAATTTAAAATAAATGGTTAAGATTCACTTAGAATGTGTTTTAAATTTTATTAAATATGAATCTATACATTACATATCACTTTCAAAATAAAATTCTAGGTACATTTTCTAGTTACATAGACTTTTTTATAAGGGAATTTCAGCTAAAAATCTAAAAAAGAAGTTTTAATGCGCAAAAGCTATCAACAAAAAATTTAACGCGCAATGTCTAATTGCGTGATTTTTTTCAAAAATACCTTCCAAACATAAAAATTTACACATTTTGCACAACTAACAAATAAATTTATCTGTTTAATATTCATCTATTTGCATATTAATACAGATAATACAAACAGATAAATTTATCTGTCTACATATTTTTGCCTAATAGATAAATTTATCAGTTTGCATATTAACACATATAATATAAACAAATAAATTTGTCTATTTACATATTTATGCATAACAGATAAATTTATTTGTTTGCATATCAATAAAGATAATGCAAACAGATAAATTTATCTGTATTCTTTATACATGTTTTGAAAAAGCGCAGATAAATTTATCTGTATTCTTTATACGTGCTTTCAATAAGATAGATAAATTTATCTATATTCTTTACACGTACTTTTAATAAAACACAAATAAATTTATCTGTATTCTTTATACATATTTCAAAAAGGCACATATAAATTTACTTGTTCTATGGTATTTTTGTCCCAAAAAGATCTTGCGCGTTAAAACATTTATGAGCATAGATCTTATTCGTTAAAATTTTTTTATATTGGATGAAAAACATTGTAAGGTCCTTTAAAATGAACAAATAAAAAATAATTATGGAGTGATAAAATATGCAAAGTGATCAGAAGCACAAAACGGAGAAATACGAGGGTAGGTGAAGGAGAAGACTAATTTAGTCAGAATATCGACAGTATGGACAGTCTGTATCAGGCTTTCCCCTCTGATTGATCCAAAAACATGATTATCCCTCCTATTTATAGCACTCAGATGAGCTATATTAGTATTCGGATATGACTCTTTAAGAAATCTAATCGAATCATGAAAGGGGATCTAAGAGAATCAAGATATTCTATCCTGAAAATCGCCAAATAGTGTTCTATTCCAACTCAACTAGGTCGGCCGACAAGTGCCTCGTGAGTACCGGACCCGTTCGGGTTGAGTACCCGTCCCACTTGGGTCGATTGACTCAAGGTCACTTGAGTGACTCGAGTGGTAAGGTTCCGTGTTTTGATAAATCATTTTTCTTAACCACCAAACCGCATGTCTCCCAACATCCCGTGCAGGATTATATTGCCATTGTCTTTGATTGTCTCTGGGACAGTCTTTCGATTCTCAGAGGAATCTATATTGATATAGTCTGTACCATATATAGTCAAAGCTACAGTCTGTGCTATCTTCATAACCTGTGTCATGGAAATATTACCGTCTGTGCTGTCTTCATGACCTATGACATGGAAATATAATTATGTAGTCAGCGCTACTGTCATAGTCTGTGCTATGCTTCACAGTCTGTGTTGTGGTATATTTTCAGTCGTAGTCAGGGTTACGCTTCATAGTCTGTGCCATGGAATGTCTTGAGGCTGTAGGCAGCAATTCTTAGTAGGTCGAGTTATGAGAAAGGTCTAATAGCTCGAATGGGTGAGGTCTGCTCAATCAGGAAATTATCTACTTGCTCAAACAATTCGAGTGGAGTCGACTGAATTAGTCATCTCGTGGAGCATTGCGTATACATCGAAACTTGAACCACTTGAACCGAATTTGCAATCAAGTAATCAGGCAACCAGTGATACCCATTACTCTAATAGGTAAAGGCTAAACCATATATACGTCGTATGTTGGAGAAACGATTGAAACCCTTTCGGAAAACCCAAGCAACTCAAGTAGCTCAAGTGACTTGTGTAACTCGAATATCTCTAATCAATAAGCTTGATCTTTCATTGTTTGAAGCTCCCTCTTCTCGCCAAGCCATCCCAACTTTGGGCCATCTGAATTTCCTGGCCGAGCTACTTGCACCCTTGATTCATTCGGTTAGTCGAGCTACCTATCACTCGAGCCCATCGACCCTTGAGTTAATCATTGAGCTGTTTGGGGTCATCCTCTGGTGTTATCCAACTTTGTCCAGTCATTCGAATCATTAATCCAACTTACTCACTTAAGTCACATACTCAAATCATATATTTTGTCCTGGTCATCTACATTTTACCCCCGCATGGGCGCAAATCACTCGACCTCCTCTATATTTTTTTTCCCGCGCGTGTGATCCATGCGCCAACTTGCACATGTGCACTAATTGTCAGCTGTTACGTCGCCTCATCTTCCCTAACCCGGCATACTTAATGTACCTCGACCTTTCACATTCGGTCCCTATTCTTTAAATAGCCCCTTTTACTACCTTTGTGCTATTCTGGACAAAGCCAACATCTTTCCATCCGTCATGCTTTCTCGTACTCTACACATCCATCGTAGCATTAGCAGTCTAGAAGTGCTTATCAATCACTGGAGCTCGGACTCGCACACTTTTATTACCCCGTGGGGCGAGTGGACTCCCACTCTCGAAGATGTATCAATTTTTCTCCACTTAGATATTCGGGGATAGGCTATTTTTGACCCAAATCGTCTGTCTGTTGCTGACCATGATGCCATTGCTGAGCTCCGAGCGTGCCTCACCCATACTACCATTTACAGCAGTCACTTCGACGAAACAGGCGTTCCTCTGTTAAATCGCTCGTCTTCCATTAAATCCACATGCGCATCTTGGATTCGCTATTTCTTTAAGGAAATCCAAAGCAAAGGTGTTGGCGATGACGAGAGGGTGGAATTCCCAGGGAAAGCTCATAGTACCGACATGTACCTCGCGGTCTTTATCTCATTCTTCTTGTCCACCGTGGTCATCCCTGGGAGTCCCCCCGACAGTGTATCTCCGCTCGTATTCCCTCTTGCAGTCCAATTAGCTCGAGGCGAGCAAGTCCCATTGGGGCCTCTCTTTCTGGGCACTTTGTATCAATGCCTGAATCTCATCAAGATTGAGATGGGAAGATCCATCGGTAGATATGACATTGCGACATTTGCTGCTGTGGGCTTTCTTTAAATAGTAATGTACGAGAGGTTTCCCGGTTTCGCTCCTCCCCCTCTTTCCTTCCCTCGTACTAGAAAGGTCCGGACCCTCTTTCCTTCCTTCGTACTAGAAAGGTCCGGACTACCGATACAGAGGGCCGAGTTACTACCGAAGAGGTGCAGTGCGATTACCCTTTGATTATTCACTAGAAAGGTTTGAGCACATCCAAGGATATAATCTCCTTTTTTAATGATCCCGTCGATTTCTCCTCTTGCCCCTATACCTCGGCACTTTCTGGTGTCGTGTTTTCGACTTGGTATTTTGGTACGCCTCAGCATCTAAAACTCGAGACAGCTACTTCATTGGAGAGCTCTCACCTAAAAGTCATGTCCATGCCCTTTCTCGGCTACCTCCCATATCTCACGAAAGATGGTGCTGGCGTCATTTCATATCGTCTTGATCAGGTGCTGCGCTAGTTTAGTTTCAACCAAGGAGCTCCTTCTCAATGCATTCAGACATGCCCATATGTTGACAGCTATGCCCCATTCATGATAGGGAGCCTTATGGTCCCCTTGCATTTGTTGGTCATCGAGCTTCTTTCTCGGGGTCCAATAGGTCGATGCACAATTGGCTATTTTGCTTATTGGAGACGCAACCTTGACTCCTTTACTTGCTTCCCCTCAACCACACCTACAGAGGCTCCGGTTCAACCCCTTCTGAAGTCACTTACCACATGCTATCTCCCCGTTAAGAGGGACTCTCGCAATACTCGTAGCAAGTTTATAGTTTCAGATGATATTATTACCAATCATCTTCCCTCAGGTGTTGTGATTGTCCCCCCTCTTCAGAAAGTGGAGGGGCGAGTTACCCGTTCCGTGGCTTAGGCGGTATATCAGGCCGATGAGCCCACTCGAGTGACTGTCAGTGGGCTCAGTCGCATACCGAACCCAGACGTGGCAAGTGGCAGCCGTCCTCTGAAGTGTTTGTGCTGGGTATTTTTTTGAGTTCTTATCGCACACTTGATTACATATACCTCTATTTTTCTTACCTATAGCATTTATCTATACAGGGTATGCCTGAGACTTCTCATCCCCTGCCCGTTCTAGAGAGTCAAGAGAGTGGCTCCGATGAGGATGAAGTCCCTATTGCTTGATTGGTCACTGCTCGCCAGAGGCACTCAGTGATTCTGTCGGCCAAGCTGGTTGAGGAACGGGTGGATTCTGCGAGTTCTCCAGGGAAGAAAAGCTTCGCGCCTCTTTCATCTCGTCCTGAGGGAGCTCCTCCGCTCCCAAGCTCCAGGTTCGATACCTTCGTCGATGAGGCACTTGCCAAGTTGGCTTCTCAGCTTGGCATTGAGGAAGAAGTTGGGGAAGCCGCTCGAATGGTTGCTCCCTCACACACGAACTCCCTGTTGAACTTTCACTTACTTGAGATATAGGGGTCTTATTCCGGGGAACCCTCCGTGAGGCACTAAGGTACTAAAGAACTTGATCTGGGTGAAGAAAGCTTTAGCCCCGTGGCTATGAATCCTATGCTAGGGGCAGGAGTCTCAGTGGGTGCTGTTTTCCTTTTCGATCGAGATCATTTAGTGAGGCTTGATCATACTGAGGGGTCTTCTGTCATCTTCCTCGGTCATGAGGTTTATCCGGAGGACCTCGAGCTACTAGAGACCATCCGAAGCTTTCATCCTTCTACATTCGCCAATTTTGGTATGAGGAGTGCTGCCATGTCGAGCTTTTACCTTCACACTTTGAGTACTTTGGTAAAGCAGTTATCAGATTTCACCGTAAAGGAGCTTGATCATTCCCTGTTAGATTTAGCATTGGTCACGCTCTCTGATTTGGAGTTCATGAGACTAGACTTGTCTTGGCTACACACTAGGCTCGAATTAGCCTGTCTTCATCTTAGGCGTTCCGAATCATTAGCTCGGGTTCAAGAGAGAGAGCATGCAGTGAGTCTGGAAACTTAGCAAGTCACAGACGCTAGGCTTGCTTTGACAGCCGCATAGTCTGAACTTACTCATGCTTAGCAAGATCTAGAAACGAAATTGACTCAGGTCCCTGCTGACGATCCCAGCCTCTCGGTGATAGGCTTAGATGACAAGGTCCTAAGGGATTTAGTGTAAAAAAAAACTTTTATCATGCTGCTTTATTTGTCTTTTGTCCTTTTTTCCTGTTGAATGCATAGATGAGAACAAAAGAAAATATTTTATTGCTTTGGATTTATTAAGGACTCTACGCATAGTATCTTTTGACATACTTAATATTAATGGCTCCGGTTCTAAAATTGTCGCAAACTCTAACCAATTTGTAGTATCCGCTGGAATTACTTTGCACCACTTCATAAGGTCCCTCCCATTTAGAAGTAAACTTTGGGACTGGCATCCCCCTCATGATGGTGTCTGTCAACTTCCAGACCAGGTCGCCCTCCTTGAATTCTCGTTTTTGTACCCTTTATTGTACACTTTGGCCCTTGTCTGTTGAGTTTTTTATAATCTTTCCCTTGCTTTATTTCTTCTTTTGTCAATTGCTTCTAAGTCTATTAGTCGATGATTTGGATTCCACCCTATAGCCAGGCCTATCCTTGCTGACGGTACCGCTAGCTTGACTAGCAGAATTGCCTCAGACCCATAGACCAATGAGTAAGCCGAGGCAAAGGTGGAGGGCCTTTGTGCCATTCGATAAGCCCATAATGCCACTGAAAGGTGTTCCGGCCATGCGTTCCCATTCTCCTCCATCATTTTTCTTAATACTCTAATCAAAGTTTTGTTCGTTGCTTCAACCTTCACATTTCCCTTAGGGTAATAGGGTGATGATTTGTGATGCTTGATGCGGTCGGAGTCCAGCAACTTTTGAACCTGTTTCTTGGTGAAAGGTGTACCATTATTTGATAAAATCACTCGGGGAATTCTGAACCTGCATATGATGTGCTCTGTAATAAAGTTTGTCTTTGCATCCCTTACTGCCTTCTTCATTGGTATTGCTTCAACCCACTTGGTAAATAGTTCTATTGCTACGAGGATCCATTGATGCCCCTTTACTTGTGGGTGTATTGGGTTAATAAGATTCATTGCCCATGTGTGAAAAGGCCATGGGGTCCTCAAGCTGTGTAGGTCTACTGCGGGGGGATGTATTATGTTTCCATGCTTCTGGCAGGCTTGGCATCTTTTGATATATTTTATCGTGTCTTCTTCCATAGTTAGCCAGTAGTACCCCCGGTGTAGCAGTTGTTTGTATAATCGAGTTGCTCCTTCATGTTCTCCTTAGTGGGCGACTTCCAGCAACTCGGCTGTTTGTTCTGGTGCTACACATCGCAATGGGTCACCTTCCACACTTCTTCGAAATAATTGGTCCTGGTCGATGAAAAACTTTGTTCATTGCTTCATAACCCGAGCTGTTGTCATTGGATTTAATGAGAGCACTCCTTTTTGTAGGTACTCTAAGTATGAAATTCTCTAGTCAGTCTGCACTTCATTAATTGAGCATTCTTCCCCCATAGTCATGGGTTGACAGCGCACACATTTCCCTTGTAGTCAAGTAGCATCCCTTGACATCTCTGACCAATAATACCCATGCCTCTGCACTATCATATATAAGCTTACATCGGCTTCTCCATAGGTCTATCCATGTATTTGGTGTAGCTTTAGCCTGGCCTCCTCTTTGTCTATACACCAGGCTAACAGTCCTCATGTTGTTCGATGATAGAGTTCCCCTTCAACTAATGTGAATCGGGCCAATTCGGTTATGGTTACTGTCCTCTAGCCAGTATGTAGCTGAGTGACAATGGGGGATCGCTAATCTTCCCCGGGCTAGCTCAGGTATAGTCCTAAGAGGATAGCTGGCTTGTGTTTTCTTCTTATGGTGATAGTTGTCGCGTCATCTGAAAATAGTAGCTTTGTCCCAAGGGTAGCCAATGCATTAGGCAACCGATTAGCTGACCTAGGTACATAATCGAACCTTACTTCTTTAAACTTCTTGAGCTGCTTCTGTACCATTGTTCTATATGCCGCTAGAGCGGCTTCCTTTAAGCCGAACTCTCCTGTTGACTGCTTTACCACTAAGCTTGAATCCCCTAAAATCTTCAGTCGCCTGACTCCCATTTGTTCCGCGGCCAACAGCCCCATGATAAGTGTCTCGTACTCGGCCTCGTTGTTCAAGCAATTAAACTACAACTTGTAGGCCGATTGGACTCTCTTGCTAGACTCCTAGTGAGTCAGTACTGCTCCTGCACCTCCTGTGCCTCCTATTGCGGCTCCATCAAATTGTAGGACCCACCATTCATTCGGTCTTTCTATGAACACGGTGGTGCATGTTTTCCCTGGTAACTCCTCGCTGATTGGCATGATATTCTGGTTTAGAAATTGTGCGAGTAGCGCTGCTAGAGCCTGACATTTGATCACCTTGGGCACTGTGCATACGATGTCAAATTCAGTCAAGGCCAACATCTATCTGGCTGCCCGTCCAGTTCGCGCCGGTTTGCTAAGCAGAAATCTAACCGGGTCGCACTTGGTAACTACCTTGATATGATGAGAAAGAAAATAGTGTCTTAGTTTTTGCACTGTGAATACTAACGCTAGGCATTGTCGTATCTCACTTCTGGCTCTCTGATCTTCCTGTTGATGTAGTATACTGGTCGTTCGACCTCTTCGACTTCCTACACTAATAGAGACCTAATGGAGCTTGTAGTGGATGTAAGATACAGAATGAGTGACTTACTAGGCTGCGGCGCAATCATGGTCAGGGGCGACGTTATGGCTTTTTTAATTCTGTCAAAAGCCCGTTGGTACTCTTCTATCCATCTAAACTTCATGTTTTCCTTGAGCAACTCTGCGAAGGGGAAAGTTATTTCTGGCAATGCTGGAATAAAGTGCCGTAGGCAATAAATCTTTCCCAGGAAACCTTTCAGCGACTTCTGGGACCACGGGGGAGGCATCTCTACTA
This sequence comes from Heliamphora exappendiculata, assembly GCA_034768845.1. Taxonomy (NCBI): domain Eukaryota; kingdom Viridiplantae; phylum Streptophyta; class Magnoliopsida; order Ericales; family Sarraceniaceae; genus Heliamphora; species Heliamphora exappendiculata. The sequence continues at coordinate 4,171,840 of JAOTRH010000002.1, forward strand.
TGAATTTTATTTTCTCACTGTCTGCTTTTATTCCGTGTTGATGGAGCAGAAATCCCAAAACTTCCCTACTGTTACCCCAAACACATATTTGTGGGGATTCATCCTCATTTTGAACTTCCTGCATTATCTGAATACTGTCTCTAGGTCTGTCAGGTGGTCGTACTGCTTCCTTGACTTCACCACCAGGTCGTCCACATAGTCTTCTACAATCTAGTGCAGCATGTCATAGAATATCGCCACCATAGCCCACTGATATGTTGCACCAGCGTTCTTCAATCCAAATGGCATGACAGTGTAGTAGAAATTACTTACTGACATTTGAAATGCCATTTTTTCTGCATCGACTGGTGTCATTCTAATTTGATTGTAGCCGCTGAACCCATCCATAAAAGAGAACATTTCGTGCCCTGAAATAGCATCCACGAGTGTGTCAATGTGTAGAAGAGGGAACTCGTCCTTCGAGCAGGCTTTGTTCAAGTCTCTGAAGTTGATACATATCCTGATCTGCCCATTCTTTTTCTTTACTGGTACTATGTTTGCCAGCCAAGTTGGGTACTGGATAGGTTTAATAAATTTGGCCTTCTGTAGCTTCTCAACTCTGCCTTGATCTTTCCTTCTAGTTTGGGGCGGTACTTTCGAGCAGCTTGTTTTACTGGTCGGGCATCCAGGAGTATATCCAAATGGTGCGTTACCAATTCTTCATCTAGTCCCGGCATCTCCTCATAGCTCCATGCGAACACATCGGAGTATTGTCTGAGCAATTTGACCAAGCTTGCTTTGAATTCTTCCGCCAATGTTTTGTTGCTATATACGGGTTTGGGTGGCCGACCATCTGTGCCCAGGTCGACCTCCTCAAGTGGCTCCTGTTGAGGTCGAGGGTCGTCCTGCATGCAATCCAGCGCTTGCTGTGGTAGAGTAACTTTTGCAGACCCAGGATTAGTGACCTGTGAGGCGACAACTAACCCTGCGCACCTTCATAAATAATATACCTACTTTTCTCCTTCTTTGACCTTCACAAGCTTTGTTGGTGGCTCTAACTTTTGACCTTTCGTTTTACTAGTTTATCCTATATCCGCCTTCTCTTTACTCAAGTCTTTCCATTTTAGTATCTTTACGAATCCTGCTTTTATCAACTATCGACTTATTTTCTAACAGTTCTTCGAAGAAAAAGGAGTCTGGTAGATGAGCTTTCCCCAAGGGGAATGGTGTTCTTGTGGCCCCCATGGTGACTTTCTTCCCCTGCAAACAAAACTTTACACATTGGTGGTAGTTAGAGGGTACAGCCCTGTACCTGTGCATCCAAGATCTCCCTATGATGACATAGTAGCTTGTGTCTGCATCGATGGTATAAAACTTGACAGGCATGCAGATCCCCTACAGCTCAAGGTTAACCGTGACATATCCCCGGGTCTTCTTTCTCTTTCCTCCAAAATTATTTACTATTATCGGTTAGCTAACTATTTTGTCTTCAGAAATTCCTATTCTTTCGAATGTTTTCCTGGGCATGATATTTATAAAAGCCCCACTATCCAAAAGTATACATCTAAACGATACCCCATTTATGACACTAGTAATATATAAAGGTCGATTATAAGGAAAGAGATACCTTCGGTGCCCCACTATTGTGTTTAACGAATTAGTGGCTAACTTTCGAAGTACTCCATCCGAGACCATGCAACTCGAGTCGTGGGCTTCTGCTATACGCATGATTGCCTCGGTAACTTTCCTTCGTGTTTTAGTCGTAAATCCAAGTTGGTCACAGAACCATTTAAACTTGGTTGATTCTTGTAGTGCTTCAACTAAATCTTGTATACCCCTTCAATCTATTACTTCATGTACTTCATCGTCTCCTATCATCATGTTGACCTCTCTATCATGTTAGGGGAATGACTTTTTTCTGATATCTGTATCTTCCTCGTCAGTGAACCACAACTGTTTCTCGGCCATCTTCCTTCTAAAAATCTCCTTGAGTGTAAAACACATCTCTGTGGAGTGTGAGGTGATCTTGTGATAGACATAGTAGTTCGATCTTTCTCTGTCTTTTTTGGATGAGAAAGTGTCCACTGAAAGAAGCGTCAACTCTTTATTAGCTACCCACTCTTTGACTAGCGTCTTTACTATCTCAATATTGTAGGGGTATGGCGGTGTATCATTGTCTCGCCACCTTTTATTTCGGTCATCACTTCTTCCTCTCTCCATTTTCTGTCCACCAGAAGTTGTAGAAGCCCGAGCTCTATCACTGCGGAAGGAAATTGGCTTGGTAGGCAGCTTGATGGTATTACGGAGGTTCCGAGCTACTTCGATCAGAGCTGAAAATGTAGGCAGGTTGAGATTGATGAGATGTGCGCGGTACTCTCGTAGAATCCCTTGAACACACATCTGCACTAAGTGAGTTTCGCTGACTGGGTTATGACATTCGACGGTTAGATCTAGGAACCTCTTCACATACTCGAGTAGGTTATCCCCAAGTGTTTGGAACCTTCTCATGCACTTGAAAGAACTTGGTGTGAAATTTGTTAACCATGTCCTCCCAAGTGATGACTAACCCTAGCGGTAGGTTGACATACCAACTGTACGCCTTATCTATCAAGGATTTGGAAAACTCTCGTAGTCCCAACATATGGTCCCCACCATAGGCTCCCAAAGTTTCAACGAATTGGACTTCGTGCTCCCTAGCGTTTCCCTTTCTGCCATCAAACTTCATGAATTTTGGGTGATGTATCCTTTTGGGTAGGGCACCCTTAAAAGATATAGCGGATAAGGCGGCTGAATATCCGAATCTGGTAAAGATGGAAATTGTCTCTTCGTTCTCTCTTGCTGGAACATTGCTTGAACATCGACGATCATAGCAAACTGGGCCTAGGTTCCTGGCATCAAAGGATCATGGTTAGCTGATCCTTGTATCGTTACCGGAGTCGCTTAGGCTTGGGCCTTGATTTGCTTTGTGGGAGGATATTGGCCTACTGGAGTCATTTGTGGCTCTACAGGTATATTTGCTGGTATCTTCTCAACTGGGCCGTTTGCTCGATTAGGGTTTGCTACTACAGCTAGGATAGAATTTGTCAGTCCTACTATTGCATTCAAAATGCTGGTTTGGCTGTCCTAGATGCTCTATAGTGCGTCCAAGAACAGATCATTGTGATTGTCAGTGCGATCTCGCTATTCTGTTTTGGGCACACCGTTATACTCATTACTATGAGAATGACCTTCTGACATGGCTGCTTTCGGTGTTGTGTGTAGTCCGCTCCGAGTACTAACTATTCACAAATTCATCTTTCCTAGTGAAATCGCCAAAGAATGTAGGGTCCTTTAGAACAAATAAATAGAAAACAATTATGGAGAGATAAAATATGCAAAGTGATCAGAAACACAGAATGGAGAAAGACGAGGTTGGGTGAAGGAGAAGACTAATTGAGTCAGAATATTGGCAGTATGGACAGTCTGTATCAGGCTTTCTCCTCTGATTGATCCAAAAGCATGACTATCCATCATATTTATAGCACTGAGAGGAGCTATGTTAGGATTCGGATAGGACTCTTTAAGAGATCTAATCGGATCATGAAAGGTGATCTCGAAGAATCAAGATATTCTACCCCAAAAATCGCTAAGTATTGTTCTATTCCAACTCAACTAGGTCGGCCGACAGGTGCTTCGTGGGTACCTGACCCGCTCGGGTTAAGTAACCGACCCACTCGGGTCGAGTGACTCAAGGTCACTTGAGTGACTCGAGTGGTAAGGTCCCGTGTTTCGACAAATCATTTTTCTTAGCCACCAAACCACATGTCTCCCAACGTCCCATGTAGGATTATTGCCATTGTCTTTGATTGTCTCTGGGACAGTCTTTTGATTATCAAATGAATCTATATTGATATAGTATGTACCATATATAGTCAAAGCTATAGTCTGTGCTATCTTCATAACTTGTGTCATGGAAATATTACCGTCTGTGCGGTCTTCATGACCTATGCCATGAAAATATAATTATGTAGTCAGAGCTACTGTCATAGTCAAGTAAGGCGAGCTGCCTGAACCCTGGGGCCGAGCTAGATAATTGATATTTAGGATCATGTCCCATGATATGCGTATCAGAAAGGTGATATGATGATAAGAGATTAGTTGCAAATAGGCCAACAGGAGCTAGGACATCAAATAAGGATGCCTTAGCCCTAGCCCATGCTAGGCCTATGGCTTAGCCTAGGCTAGGCCTGAATGCTGATGGACATCTTGACATGACAAAAGACACTTGCAGAAAGATATTGCAGAGAGATCTAATGATGGCACTGATAAGTCACCATTAGGCCATTAATTACTATGCATTAATCAGAGAGAGTACAACCCGACCTGCTCGGGTCGGGTCGGGTCGGGTCGAATTCCAAGAGTAGGTCAAGTATATTTTTACCTATAAATAGCCAACAATCTCAAAATGAAAGGTATGCTCTCGATAAAGCCGAAACTCTGTCAAAATACTCTCTCAAGTTCTTCTCTCTCTCTCTCTCTTTTAAACCCCTTGCCTGACTTGATTGTCGGAGGGTCCTCCGGTATAAAGCTACCGGCGGGCGTTTCACCCCTTTCTTGTGTAAACGTACACGTTGAATCATCCTCTGACACCTCAGCCAGCTTGAACGGGATCAGTAGATCCCAATCCTTATCCTCGACAATTTGGCGCCGTCTGTGAAAAAATCCAGAACACCTCCATGGCTAGTCGGGGAAGCCACGATCATGAAGAGCTGAGAGAGCCACGCGCACCACGCGCAGAAGCATCACATGCGACTCATCGTAAAAGAGGACACCTTGTGCCCTTTGAGGTTAACGTTGGTGGAGCCAGGCTCGACCAAAGGAGAGAGCGAACCCATGTAGGGGGTTCTCGTGAAACGACGCCCTCTTGGGGGGGCTACCCCCACGTCACACCATACAGCAAGTTCTGGCAGGATATCAGGACGAGCTGAACATGAGGGACCAATAGTTGGTTTGGCTTCAACAAGAGCTCCACGAGATGAAGGCTCAAATGAATTAATAGCGCTCGCTAGGAATTTGGTCCGAACACAAGCAGTCCAACCATGAGAGGTCCAACAGGGATCAAAGGAGAGGCGCTGCTCGGCCTCAGGCAAGCCGTAGCTCAAGAAGGGATCCTCAACTTGATCGACGTGAAAAGGGCCCTGAGTGGAGCCGTGTCTCAGGCTCTAAGAGAAGAAGACAGGGGCAGACGCAGGCCTTCAGCAACACCCATGAACCAGTCGAGCACCATCACGAGAAGCAACGGCAGGCTAGCCAAGATCTCAGGCTTGCGAAGAAAAAAGAGGAGCTCAAGCAATGGCTGAACCTTCAGCTCGAGGGCAGATTGCAGCCGGGCACTGGGAGGTCAGCTCAGGATGTAGCTCAGAGGGCACTGGAGTAGATATCTGCCTTCCCGTTTACAAGGGAGGTGGATGGAGCAGATCCGCCTAGGAAGTTCCACACCCCCAAGTTCAACTTGTATGATGGGAAAACTGACCCTATGGGTCATATTCGACACTTCAGGCAGATGATGGCACTCTGGAGTGAGAATGATGCCCTGATGTGCAGGATTTTTTCGTCCATCTTGGGTGAGGTACCCCTATGTTGGTTTGACAAACTCCCAGCTGGGTCAGTGGGAAGCTGGAGGCAACTCGCCGAGCTGTTGGCAACAAGGTTCATTACGAACAGTCGTCAGCCCAGGGAGATTGATTCTCTGCTTGGCTTGAGGAAGGCCGAGAATGAAAGCTTGAGGTCATATGCTCGGCGCTACTAGGAGACCTATAATGACATTGATGATTACAACGAGCAGCTTGCCATGGCCTCTTTCAAGCTTGGATTGGAGAAAACCCACAAATTGAGGCACTCGTTGACTAAGAGGCCTGCTCAGGGCATGGCCGAACTGATGTTGAGAATAGAGCAATACTCCAAAGTCGAGGAGGGTATGGGAGGCGCGAGTAATGAAGTGCCTGCCCAGGAAGAGCAGAAGAGAGCCCGAACAGAGAAGAAGGAGAACAAGAGGGCCAAGAAGAAGCCTAATCGGGAAAAAGAGCGTCAGAAGCCCAACGAGGTATATGAAGTGGCCAACACCGTGTTCAAGGAGCCCATTCACAAGTTCCTCAACCAGATTAAGGATAAATCGTGGTTTTTCTAGCCACAAAAGATGTTCACTGATCCCAGCAGGGGCATTACACAGACCGTTGCTAGACATTCAAGAGGTTCTTGGAGGAGCAGGTGAAGGTAGGGAACCTCGGGCAATACATCAACAAAGAAAAGACCCAGGCTGAGCAGCATGCTAATGCCGAGCAAGATAGAGGAGTGGATGAACCCGTGGGAGTTATTAATGTCATACACGCAGCACCTAAGTCGGAGACGTCAAACGAGACGAGGGGTCAAAGCTGGAAAAGGGTGCATAGCAAGGTTATGCAGGCCCAGCTCGAGCAGGGTGGTCCGAGCAAAATAAAATATCTGAGCAGTAAGTACTTAGCAGGAGATTTGACTTTTACAGATGCCGACCTAGAGGGGGTTAAACACCATCACAATGACGCGCTCGTTATAACCCTCCGAATTTGGAGGTATGACGTGAAACGCATCTTCGTCGACCAAAGAAGCTCGACGGAGGTAATGTACGCCGACCTCTTCTACAAGTTAGGGCTCAAGAAGGAGGATTTGTAGAAATGTCATACCCCATTGGTTAGATTCAATGGTCAGCCCGTCCTACAAATGGGAAGAATCACACTGCCGGTCAGAGCAGGCTCCGAGCTAAAAAATATTAAATTTTTGGTGGTAGATGTATCGCCCCCCTACAATGCCATAATGGGGAGGACATAGCTTCATCAGCTTAAGGCAACCCCCTCTCCCTATCATCAAGTCTTAAAATTCCCAACTGCTAGGGGCGTCGAATCCATCAGGGGAGATCAGGCAGCGGCCAGGCAGTGTTTTATGGCTGCTATCCGAAGAAAAGAAGCCTCGACCAGTGATGAACAAATGTGTGTGGTTGAAGTTCAAGACATGCCACTTCTTGATGACGTTGGGAGAGCACTAATAGGAAAGATTGAAGAGCCACTGAAGAAGGTTATGTTGAAAGAAGACGACCCTAATCGTTTCTTCGTGCTCGGATCCCATATGGCAGAGCAAGACGAAACTAACCTGGTCAGCTTCCTCAAGTCAAATGTGGAGGTATTTGCTTGGACACCATATGAGATGCCGGGCATCGACCCTGAGGTGATGCAGCACAAATTGAACGTGGATCCCTCACACAAGCCGATAGTCCAGCGCAAAAGGAGATCTTCAGCTCAACATTCGAAGGTTGTAGCAGAGGAGGCTGAGAGACTGCTCGGGGTAGGGGTAATAAGGGAGGTACAGTTCCCCCAATGGCTGTCCAACACAGTGGCCGTGAAGAAGAAAAATGGGAAGTAGAGGGTTTGTGTAGATTTCACTGACCTTAACAAAGCCTACCCTAAAGATTCTTTCCCACTTCCCAAGATTGATCAATTGGTGGACTCGACGGCAAGGCATGGAATGATGAGTTTTCTAGATGCTTACAGGGGCTACCACCCGATAGCTTTGAGCCCAGATGATCAAGAGAAGACCAGTTTCATCACCCCTAGAGGCCTGTATTGCTACAAAGTCATGCCTTTCGACTTAAAGAATGCTGAGGCAACCTACCAAAGGTTGGTGACCAAAATATTCCAACCTATGCTAGGTCAGAATATCGAGGTTTACATAGATGATATGGTGGTGAAGACCGAGCAAGAACACGATCACCTAGCCAATCTGAGCAGCATCTTCGAAGTGTTGAAAGCTTACAAATTGATGCTCAATGCATCCAAGTGTGCATTCGGTGTACAATCGGGTAAATTCTTGGGGCACCTGATCAGCAGGAGAGGAATTGAAGCAGACCCCGATCAGATAGCTACAATTCAGAACATACAACCCCCAAAAACTGTTGGAGAGATACAGCGACTGACAGGAATGGCAGCAGCTTTGAACAGATTCATCAGCCGATCATCAGATAAGTGCCATCATTTCTTTCAGTTGTTAAAGAAGGGCAAGAATTTTATCTAGGGGGAGGAGTGTGATCATGCACTCCAAAATTTGAAGGAGTACCTGACCTCGGCTCCTCTTCTGTCCAAGCCCTTGTTTGGGGAGGATTTATACATGTATCTTGTAGTATCCGAACACATGGCTAGTGCCGTCCTGAAAGAAAACTATGTCAGCTACATCTTCCTCGATGCCGAGACTAGATACTTGCCACTCGAAAAGTTGGCTCTAGCTCTGGTCATGGCATCTCGAAAGCTGGCCCAGTATTTTCAAGCGCACAAAATCATTGTTTTGACTGCACATCCGCTTAAAGCTTTGTTGAGCCGAGCTGACCTTTCTAGAAGAATTTCCAAATGGGGAGTGGAGCTCGGGGAATATGACATCGACTTCCGACCAAGAATAGCAATAAAGGGGCAGATCCTAGCAGATTTTATCATCGAATTCTCCAGGCTGAGTTTTTTACTCAGCTCGGACCCAACCACGCTCGAGTCTGAGCTGGGGGGAAGGATGACCAGGCAGCAGGAAAGGAAGATAGAGAAGAAAATGGGGCATCTAGCGCCAACACTAAGACCCTATCAACGATACTACAAAGGTGGAGGTTATTCACTGATGGTGCTTCAAACCAGAAGGGCTCTAGAGCATGGGTGGTCCTCATCTCCCCCGACGGATCAATAATAGAGCATTTCATAAGGCTGGAATTCCCAGCGTCCAATAATGAAGCCGAATATGAAGCATTGCTCGCAGGACTCAGAGGTGCCGAGCTCCTGGGCATAAAAAAGTTGGAAAATTTCTGCGATTCCCAACTGGTGGTGAATCAGATAACTGGGCAGTACAATGCGAGGAATGACAGGATGGCTGCCTACTTATTGATAGCGCTCGAGCTGGTCAAGGGCTTTGAAGAAGTACAGATCGAGCAAGTCAGCCGAGAAGGGAACTCTCACGCAGACGCCCTAGCAGCGCTAGCCTCGGCAAACAAGCTCGGGCTAAAGAGGACAGTGGAAATACAGATGCAGGAGAGCTCGAGCATTGACATTGCTCGGCAGGTGTGTGTTATTGAAAAAGACCAAGAGCCGAGCTAGATGACCCCATCGTCACATTCCTTAACGACGGCCAACTCCAAGAGGGCAAAAAGGAAGCACGCAAGATCAGACACAAGTTTGCACATTTTTTATTATCTCCTAAGGGTTAGCTCTACAGAAGATCTTTCTCTGGACCCTATCTATTGTGTTTGCATCCGAACAAAGTCCAGGACTTCCTCTTTGAGCTTCATGAAGGGATATGCGGGGGTCACACTAAGGGAAGGTCTATGGCACACCGAGCAATAAGCCAGGGCTATTGGTGGCCCTACATGCAGAAAGATACCCAAGTATATTCACAGAAATGTGAGAAGTGTCAGAGGTTTGCACCCTTGCACAGGCAACCAGCCGAAGAGCTTAGCCCGATTACCAGCCCTTGGCCCTTTGCTTAATGGGGACTGGATATTGTTGGGCCACTGCCTAAGGCACCTGGTAATAAAAAGTTCCTAATTGTAACTACAGATTATTTTTCCAAGTGGGTGAAGGCTGAGCCCTTAGCTAACATCAGAGATGTGAACGTGAAGAAGTTTTTGTGGAAGAACATCATCACCAGATTTGGTATTTCGCGTGCATAGTTATAGATAATGGAAAGCAATTCGATAGCAACTTGTTCAAGACATTTTGCTCGGGTCTGGGGATAAAAATTTACTTCTCAACGCTTTCGTTTTCCCAGAGCAATAGCCAAGAAGAAATCTCGAACAAGACACTTCTATCTGGGCTGAAGAGAAGGTTGGAGAAGGCCAAGGGAAAATGGGTGGACGAGCTCCCTTCTGTGTTGTTGGCCTACTGAACAACCCCAAGAAGTTCTACTAGGGAGACACCATTTGCCATGGCCTATGGCTTAGAGGCTGTGATCCCTCTCGAGGTCGAGCTGCCCACGATTAGAACTGAAGCCTTTAAGTCTAGGAAAAACAATCTCAGCAATGCTCGGGACTTGGACCTAGCTGAGGAAAAAAGAGAGCACGCTCTAGTCAAGCTGGTGGCCTACCACCAGCAACTTGCAAAGTTTTACAACAGACGAGTCAACCAAAGGAGCTTCCAGGTCGGTGAGCTGGTCCTCAAGAAGGTCCTCCTTAATACAAAGGAGCCCATTAATGGCAAACTAGACCCGACCTGGGAGGGTCCATACAAAGTCACGTTAGTTACAGGCACGGGACCATACAGACTTGAAGATATAGAAGGAAAGCAAATCCCGAGGTCGTGGAACGTGCAGAATTTAAGAAAATTTTATCATTGAAGCCAAATGTATATTTATTCGGGATAATGAATGAAGAGATTTTTTTAACAGTTAGTGATTAAAGACATCGCAATAAAAGTCCCGATGACCTTGAGTCATACCTCGGCAAGAACGTCCTAGCTAAGCTAGGCAATAAAAGTCCCGATGACCTCGAGTCATGCCTGGGTAAGAAAGTCCTAGCTAGACTAGGCAATAAAAGTTCCGATGACCTCGAGTCATGCCTAGGCAAGAAAGTCCTAGCTAGGCTAGGCAATAAAAGTTTCAGATGACCTCCAGTCATTGCTCGGCCATATACTGTGCAGCTCGAACTATTCCTAGTGTTCGGGTAGTGTTGCACAGATGAACGAGTCCAAGAGCTCTAGCTCAGCTAGAATTGTCCAAACAGTTTGCCCCGTTGTACATACTGCTTAGCTCGGGGGAAGATATGTGTAACTTGATAGCCCAACCTTGCTCAGTAGTGTGAGGCTGAGCTTCAAAAACTTGCATAAAATAAAAGAACAACAGTTGCATGAAATCGAACAGGAATACTTTTCATTGATAAAAAGGAATTATGTACAAGACAAATGCATGCCGACCTCACAGACGGATTGAGGCCGTGCACTGCGGACTTGAAGAAATTTAAAAGAAAGAAAAAATTGAAATAAGATGAAATAAGAAAGCTAAACAGGCTCTGTGGTGTTGATTGGTTGTTCTTGATGGGCGGTTCCCTCCTCCATCCGCTCGGTGGTGTCTTCATTTCGCCGAGCAGTTCCCTCTTGGACCCCCTCTTCCTCCATGGTGAGGTCAACGGTGACGTTGGCGTTAGGGATCGCGCATTTGGGCCACAAAGGCTTGAGCCCTTCAAAATTGTCATTGTCGTCCTGTTGGTTAGATACATGCTCGGAAGGCGGAGGTGGAAGCTCGAGCTCTGGTTGCTTAGGAGGAGGAGGGGAGACCTCAACGCTAGTGATCGGATCAGCCTCAATGACCGGGCCTAGCGGGATGGCACTTTCAATCAGGTGCGCGAGCTGGTCAAGGAACAGTACGGACGGTTGAATCTAGGGGACAACCCTATGAAGCTCGGATTCAAGGCCGACCGCCGCGGCGGTAAGAGCAGCGTCCCACCCTATCTTAAAAATGGGGTTCTGCATGCTCATTACCTGAGCAGCATAAACGTCCCCGGCCTTCTCGTACCCTTCGTTGTACTTCTCCTTCGAGACCCGGGCAGTTTTGATTCTAAGGTTGACGTTTTCTTGTTCAAGGGTAGCCTTGACCTTCAAAGAGGCATCCAATTGACCGATCACTGAAGCGAGGTTGGCCTTGTGCTCTCTAATTGAGTCCAAAGCCTTCGTAGCTCAGACTTCGGCTTCATCCTTTGCCGCACAGACCTCACCGACCTGTGCTTGAAGAACTTTCATGTCCTCCCTAAGCTAGAGGACCTCTATGTGCAGGAGGTTGTGCTTCTCCTGCAACTGGCTGCACCGATCGACGGCCTCCGTTCCCATTTGGAGTCTCTGTTCAACAAAGAGGTTATAAAAAGATAAACATGATATATGTACAAGTGATAAAGGGGTTAACTCAAAATTAAAGCCTTACGATGATCAGGTGCTATGCGGCCTGCTTGCACAATGCAGCGCTGGGAAGGGCCACATAAGAAGCTTTGTCTTTTGAAAGACAAAGGCTCTTCGCCAACGCCCAAGCCACGTGGTGGCTCTCCTGTACAGAGTCCTGAGCAGTAAGAGGTTTACCACGGTGAGCGGGAGCGAAGGTGAGTGGTACCTCATATGAAGGCTTGGAGGGTAGCCCGGATCCGTCAATTCGGGTCGACACGGATGGGATGGGCTCCTCGATTCTGCGCTTCATCTCCCGTTCGGCGACCTCGGAAGCCGTTGCCCTTTTTCTAGAGGCTCGAGCAGGCGTGGGAACTGGAGCTCGGGGTGCAGCGGGAGCACTCGTGGCCGGTGCCGCTGGTTGGGAGGAGGTAGCTCTGACTGGCTGGACTGGAGCTGTAAGTCCAGGAACTCTGCCGAGTAGGTCAAACAAATTCCTCTGCGGCATCTCTATCGCTTCGAGGACTGTCCGGCTGGTTGAGCTTGAGGATGGCCTGCTGTTCGCCGCTCTGGAAGTGGAGGCTTTCGTGCTCTGACCTTCCTCCGCAGTGGCCCCTAAATGGGGATCAATCGAATTTCGAGTTCTTCCGGGCGGATGGGAACGCCGTTGAAGAGCCTCTTGAACGACCGAACGTCCTTATCCCAGTTCAGCACACGGCGCAAATACTCGAGGTTGATCCGACCGTCCCTTCGGTCTTTCTTGTCCTTGACAGCAGTTGTATTGCAGTGGGCACCTGAAAAATTTGAGGCATTAGATCTTGGGATATATACAGCTCGGGATATATACAAAAATGAAAAACAGTATAAATTCATTCATAGAGCGCAAGGGAGGAGCTCGGCTACCTGGAGTTCCAGCTCTCGTGGGGCCGAGCCGAACACGTAGATCATGGACGCCAGGCCCAAGCTGCCAATTTCCCCCGACCACGACGAAGTCATCCAGATCTCCTTTGTGCGAGTTTTTAAGCTCAAGCACAATGTTCCGGTTGTCCTTGGCCTTTAAGTAGTACCTATTCTGGCCCTTGCACGTCTCAGAGATGGAATAGTAATATTGAATCTCCCGAACACCGAGATCGATGCCTATGTAGGGATTCCATAATGCTACCCCATCAATATAGAGAAAACGTTGGGGGTAAGCTATGCCGGGCACAGTCGATAGAAAGCTAGAGCCCCCTTACAATGCTCGGGAGTGGAAACTCTAGTCTAGACTCCAGAAGAGCCACTAGGGGGGAAATAGCCGCCCCAGGCTCTTCTGTGGTCCAGGTCTCACTATCGATTGCTCGACGTATAGTGACATCATCAGGGATCGACCTAGCTCGGCGGAGCTCGGCCAAAGCCTCTAGCGTGTCAATATAGCGAGCAAGACGTCCCATGTCTAAAAAAAGGTGTGTTTTTAGATACATGAATTTAAGTACAATTACAGGTGCATCCCCAGCAACACCGCCCCCACCCGGGGTGGCGGCGGCGCCAGGGCATTTGGGTGTAGGCCAGTGAGTCTAGCCCCCTCCGTGGCGGCCTTAGCCACGATTTATCATAAAAAAGAAGGAAAAATGGAAGGTAGGACACTAACCTGGTGGAGGATGAGTAAGTTCTTTGAAATCGACGGAGTTGCAAGAGTCGTAGTCGTCGGAGGGGGCTGATGGACATCTTGACATGACAAAAGGCACTTGCAGAAAAATATTGCAGAGAGATCTAATGATGGCACTGATAAGTTACCATCAAACCATTAATTGCTATGTATTGATTAGAGAGAGTGCAACCCAACCTGCTCGGTCGAGTCGGATTCCAAGAGCAGGTCAAGTATATTTTTACCTATAAATAGCCAATAATCTCATAATGAAAGGTATGCTATCGATAAAGTCGAAACTCTGTCAAAATACTATCTTAAGTTATTCTCTCTCTTTCAAACCCCTTGCCTGACTTGATCATCGGAGGGTCTACCGGTATAAAACTATCGACGGGTGTCTCACCCATTTCTTGTGCAGATGTACACGTGGAATCATCCCCTGACATCTCAGTCAGCTTGGACGGAACTAGTAGATCCAAATCTTTATCTTCTACAATGTCCAATGATTAATATTAAGTGTATAAAAGAAAAATACACAAATGTGGTTTAATAATTAAAATTTTATAAATTTAATTTTAAAATTTTAAAATATACATGGTAAAAAAATTAAATTAATTAAGAGAAAATAAAGAAACATGGGTAATGTAAAGTTGTTTAATTTGATTTTCTATTTTGCCATAAGAATTCTAAAAATTTGTATTTGGTATAAATTTTTTATTTGTTTTTTTATTTTAAATTATTTCTTTTACTAGATTAATGAGGGTATTGGCTAAATTTCTATTAGCACGAGAAACGTATAAATAAAATTTGTTTACCAAAAATTAAACAAAGTTCATATAAGATCAAGGAAAATCAGCTTAGCGATAAAATATCTTAATATAAAAAATTTAAAAACTCTAAAAAAAACCAGCTGTATTTTGAATAAATATCTGTCAATGATTCAACTTATGTATGACCTAAATTTTTTTTCAGTTTTTGATTTTTGTTAAAATGTAAAGATATAAAAAAATTTAATTAATTACATTTAAAAACTAAATAAATAAATTTTTTAAAGACGTTTAAATAAATTTATTTAAAAAAAAAAAAAGTTATGACAAACAGAGGCTTAACCCTAATCCGTGTACCAGTTAACGTGGAATTGCCGGTTCGGTCATAAAAGAACACCGCGTCCGCGTACATGGCCGCCTATATATATAGGCGACATATACCGATCTATGAAGTTTCTAGAAAGAAAGGTGGACAGAAATTTGGGGTTCTTGCTCGTGCCGTCGATCCATCCAGATCCATATTCCCTCACGACCTCCTCCTCTTCAATCACCTCTATCCCTCTCTCTGAAAGAGGTATATCTTTTTTCAATCCTGTAAATACTTTTTTGTTTCTCTTTTAGCGTTTTCTTACGCACACAAAAGTCCCGTCTAGGGTTTCAAGACAAATCGATGCACTCATTATTTTCTGTGGAAACAAACGGAAAATTACTCTATTTCGCCATTGTTTGTGGAGTTTGTGCAGAGACTTCTATTTGAGTCGATTGTATGTCTCAGATTTGAATGGTAGATTGTATGAATATGTGTGTATTTTGGTCTTTGTTTTTCAAGAAAATCGATATATTTTTCACCTAATCTAATTAAAGAGCTTTGCTTAAGATTCCCCAAGTTTTACTGGTAAATTGTTGTCCAGCTAATTAATGCTAATATTTCCCTACGAAACAAACGTTGTCTTAGATATGCTTTCTAGTTCTTTTTGACTTTCTTCTAGAGGGTTTTAAAATTTATCTTTTGGGTCTTAAACTTTTCTATGTAATTATTGCAGATTCTTGATCTGTACTGTTTTCCTCAACTTGGAGCTTTTGTAAATTAGCAATTTGAAGGCAGTGTCAGTTTTGGACTTTAAGCTCCTCTTGCATAAGGTAAGAAAGACGACTTAAATTTCCTCTATTCCTTTGCTTTTGGATGATTGATGGTCATTTCTTAATCACTGGTGTCATCTAAGTTTTCCTGAATTATTCAAGCTTAGATTTTTTTAATCTGCTTCGTTAAATAAGATCTATTTTATGAAATAGAAAAATAATGTTCATGGAGGAAGTTGGACTCAACTACTCTTGTCATATATTGTTTTGCTAATAGTTTCTATTCATGAGAGGATGCCTTAGGCATTGAACATGGTGGGGAGGCTCTTAATGTCTAATTTGCATTTCTTTGAAATCTATATAACAAGATAACAAGTTAGCGGAAGTGTGATGAGACAGTTATATATGGCAATCTGAGGGTTGTGGTTACTTTATTTTTGCTCAACGATTTAGACGATGAGAGCTCCATCACGCCTTCCGCTCTCATAAATGTCCACACCACTATTGGTCTATCTCCCCACCACTGAAGAGAAAGAAGAGACCCAAACTTGCACCACACCGATCCCCATTCCCCCAAAACTTTCCGTCACTAGCGATCTAATCTCGAGCTCAATGAGACCGCCTAAGAGCCCATATCGGCCCGTGGATCAAATGATTTGCAAGACACATGGCCCCGAGAGATTGGATCTTGTTCTTCCTCCTTACCAGTTGCAGCAAATGGTTGAGATAGGATCCAAATCTTCCTCCTCTACCGGTCGCCTGAGAGCCTAGATTGACTGACGAATCAGATGATCAGGTTTTGGTGTCACTGTGGCAAGTTGTTTTGCTTGGAATACTAGTACTTTGATCACCATGATTGTAGTTTCGATTACATGGCTGCTGGTCGAGAGGCGAAAATCCTATTGTTAGGCCGTTTAAAATCTTGAAAGTTAGAAGAAATGAAAACTAGAAAAAGTGATCTAGGGTGGATGGTTCAGTAAATCCAGCATCAATTTCTCACAACTTTGTATTTTTCGGTTGATTAACGATTTCCGATGGGGAGGAAAAGGGGATTAGTTCGGGTGGAAAAGCAGCTAGGGTTTTAGTCTTTCATTTTTTTTATTTGTCATAAATAATCATACAAATCTTATTACATCACCATTTTGGCCTGCCAATTTACATGTCTTTGTGTAATTATAGTATAATCATATAATTAACATCACCATTATTGACAAAATTGATACAATCATGTTTAAGTGTTTTGGAAATATAATTACTCTTCGTTGTTTCAGCTATACGACTTTGGCTCTGCTTTCACAAGAATGTTCCAAGACCTATCTTCCTCTTTATATTTAGAAATTTCCACCAACACGACTCAAAAAGTGGCAATGGGGTAAAAGAGTAATTTTAAAATTAATATTGTACCATTTTTGAACTGCCTTTATTTTCCTTCACATTTCTCCTTTGAAATATGAAATGGTACATATTTTGTTTATAATATTCTATATTTACTAAGTGATATCATAAGCTAGTTTGAGATTTGTCAAACATAAATTGTTGAGATTTGTCAAGATTGTAAGACACTAACTAGGTTGCTTTCACATGGTGTGTTACAAATTCTTAGGATGCTAGAGAAAAGAAAAGCAATTTAGGCTATGAAACCATTAAAAATGAATTGGCAAAGTGTAAAATGTATATTTTGTTTAATTGTTTCGATTTACAAGAAAGGGTTGAGAGGTGGTTCGACCAGATTCTCGTTGAAAATATTAAGAAAATTGCACCGCACCAGTTGTTTGTCTTTAAGTTTTTGGTGATGCTTGCCAAAAGTATGAAAACATTTTTAGGTGGAACCTTTGAGAAGATTAATTTTTAATGTGTTTTGGTTGGGTTGGTAATAGAAGATAATTTTAATTTGGAATGAAATGCCTAAGTAGTAATTGAATTTGGTTAGAATTAAATTGGATTAATAGTTGAATTTGGTTTGAATTAAATAGTATTCATAGTGCCATTTGGCATGGGTCATGCCTAGTTTTAGAATAACCCATGGAGGATAGGGTTATAGAGGTGGAGCTAAATGGCAAGAGTGGCTATTTTGAAACTAGAATGCTTAACAAAATTGCATCAAATTTACAATGCCTTTATGAATTATGTTTCTAACCTTGGTCATGAGTGTGGGTGAGAGGCTTTTGCCACTCGAGCCACCCTTACACACTCGGGGCTTGTTTGGTTGAAGGATTATTTTCATCAGATTATTAGTGCTTGGATTGTTAGTGTAGTATTTTTTTGTACCAAATGGTGTTTGGTTGAGAATAAGATATCCTATAGATAAATAATACGTTGTTTGGTTTGACATGATTTTAATGAGTTTAAATTTTTTTGTGTAAAAAAACGATCAAAATAGTCCCTGGACTAATCAATCCATCCCTCCCATGGGTCTAGGGCAGTACCCCATAAGGGCTATTAAGTTAGTTGGGAGGGTTAACCCTTCTCCAAGTAGTTGCCAAATACATCTATATATGGGATTATTAGGGAAATAGTCCAATTCCAAACCCTAATCCCCCAACCAAAAGTAGATGTGTGATCTCTGTTAGAACATTTCAAACTTGTCGTTATGGGGGGCCAAGCAATACAATCAAAACATAGTGCAACTGCTTTAATTTTTGTCGACCCTATAGATAGCATGATAAAATTTGTTCTATTTTCTTCATGAACACAGCACAAAATGTGCCTCAACTACTTTGGTTGTCTGCATTCAAAATTTAATTCCCTATGCAAAAAAATAAAAATAAAAAAGATCTTAACAATTATTTTGTAAGCTAATAAACTTTCCCTGGTGGGTAAGTGTTGGCATGCAATTTGTGTCAGCTTTATTTGCAATGCCTAGAAATGAGTTGTGCCTTCTAACCATATAGTTGTGGTTTCTGAAGTAATGGAACAAAAAGGTCATGTATCATTACCTTCTTTGGGGACTGGATTGAAGAAACGGAACGTATGCCAAGTCCAGAAATTTTACATGGTTGCCAATTTTTCTTATCTTGGCTTTTAGTACACTGACTGCAACTTTTTGTGTAAGGAGATGTACCTTTGCTTAATTAGATTTTCAAAGTTGGCTTTTTGGTTGCCTATTATTAGTTCTTATTGCATCATGATCCATGTTATGCTACTTAATTATTTGGAATTACTAATCACACTTGTTGATTATTACCATGGTTTTAAAAGATATTTTAGGCTGCCATTTTTTTTCGTCCTTGTGAAGGAGTTTTCATGATGGAAGAACTAACCTTGTTTCCTTCTCTTCTTTGAGATGTACTTCTGTTCATCTTCATACCAAAATGCAGTATTTGAGTTTCTTTTTTCATCTGAATGGACTGCAAGAAGTTTATCCAGTTGGTCGAGGAGAAAAAGAAGAGAGTTCTGGAGAAAAAAGAAGCTCGCTTGAAATGGGAGCAGAAGCTTGAAGCTGCTGCAAAGGCAAAAGCAGAGGCCGAAGCCAAGGCAAAGAAGCTGAAGGCTGTAAAGCATAAGAAAAGGTCCGTGCCAGGGTTTGGTAATGATAATGAGGTTGACATCAGTGAGGAAGGCAGAAAGTCAACCAAGAGATCCCACAAAAAGCACAAGAAGCATATCCATTCTGACTCTGATCATGCCGTGAAGAGGAAGGAGAAGAAATCTATGCGAAAACCAAAGAGACGATCCTCTGGCTCTTGTGATGATAGCAGTGATGAGTATGATAGCAACTCTGACGAGGAGAGGAGGAGAAAGAAGCTGGTTCACAAGAAGCATAGGCGTCACAATCCAAATTCAGATTCTAGTGCATCAGATTCCTCAAGTGACGACGACGATGATGGTGCAACGAGAGGAAGAAATCATGCAAAGCATCTGAAACGTCATCTACGGTCGCATTCTAGTGGTTTAGATTCTCTTAGCGACGAGGCCGACAATGCAATCAATAGGAGAAGTCGTGCAAAGCATCAGAAACATCATCATCATCATCGGCACTCAGAGTCTAGTGTTTTGGACTCAAGTGACGACGACTGTGATGCTATCAAAAGGAGAAGTTGTGCAAAGCACAACAAACATCATTGGCGATCTCATAGTAATGACTCAAAGTCGTCGGATTCTGATGACCAAAGATGCGATGCTAGAAGCCATTCTTCGGGAAAGTCATCCGATGACAACAACAAAGAAGAATCGGGTAAAAGGGCAAAGCACAAAAGCAGCAGTAACAGTCACCACCACCATCACCACTACCACCACCGCCGCCGCCGCCGCCATTGGCAGCAAAAGTCAGATGAGCACGAGCAGAGCAACTATCAACCTCAGCAGGTGGCAGAACCTAATGGAAAGCATGAAGAGGTCACACCCATGGAAGCAAACCTTTGTGAGGACGGTGGGGATCATGGCGCTCAAAATGCTTGATGGAAAACTTACTATTGATTCTGAAATTCACTGCAACTCTGCTGTTGTATTTTATTCGTGGTTTATGTGATGTCTGAAAACTCAAAGGTCGAGAAATTGATCCAGTGATTGGCCCTGCGTTTTGCGTGCGCTTGTGATTGCCCCATCTTGGGGCTACTTTGAAACTGCAATAGTGATGGTAAAATCTCTGATTTCATTTTCATCATTCTTAATGCAAATTAATTGCAGAGGTTCTATCTTTTATAAGAACTAGGGGTTTTCCGAATTAAAGGCACTTTTCAAAATAAAAGTTGGGAAAAGCTAGAGAAATTGTCTTTGTGCGGATAGTAAAAGCTAAGGAAATTCTAGTTAGGCTAATTTTAATCTTTAAATTTCATCTATTCAATCTTAGCGTTTGTTTAAATTGTCTAAAAGAGAGAATGTATTTTGGAAGGGCTGTATTTTTAATTGTAAGATTTAATTTTAGGTTAATTTTAACTATTAATTCAGAATATATGTGAATAGAGAAAAGCTATTTTTATAAAATTTTGCCTATTTTATTATATAGATTCTTTTGTTGATTTGGATGACTGGACTGCAAGCTACCTGGGATTACTTGTGTTGGAGTAGGGATTTTTTGTTTTGAGAATATTATATATTTTGTTTTAATGCATTAAAAATTATCTAATCAATTGTTAATTTTGAGACAGAAATCTTGCATACCCCAAATGTTAATTTTGAGACAATTTTATGTCTCAAAAAGGCATTTAGTGATGTCAAATGGATTTTAGTTGATACTCTTAACAGTTATTAACCAATCTAATATAAATTTGTACTTTTTAAATTTCTCAACATAAACTAAAAAATATATATGATTCTTAGATCAAGAAATCAAAAAATCAAAAAATTAAAAAAACCAAAAAGACTTTTTTTGTTAAAATACAATTTATTTTTGTTTGTAGTGGACGATTCTCTAACTTTTGAAGTACTTGTACTTTTTAGATTTATCGTTAGCAAACAAATAAAAAAATAAAAAATTTCAAACCTTACAATATGATTTAAAAAATAATAATATTAAGAAAAGTCTTGACAAACAGAAGAATTTAAATATATGAAGCGCGCCTGCATTTCCAACCAGGACCATAATCAAGATGCATGATATTGTGATTGGAGGCATTGAAAGTGTTGGATATTATTAAAATTAATAATTTTTAAATTATAATTTATAGTAAAAATTGTGAATATTTTATAAATATGTTAATTTATAATTAAAATAAAAAAATTAATTAAAACTTATAATAAAAATTATAAATATTTTAAAAAAATTATAACTTATTCTCCCATAATTTTATCCAAAAATGAATCACAGCGCACTTCTCTCACTAGACTGCCTCTCCCTCTTCCAGCCAAAAAGCCTTTCCACTCTCTCGTCCTAAACTTCAAACTCTTTTCTCTCACTATCAATCTCTTCCCTATCAGGAGACAATCATGCTCGAATTTTAATACAAAAAAATAATATATATTAATAGTTAAAATATTATTCTATCATTAGTTATTGTTGTCATTTATTATATTTTTAAAAATATTCATCCAATTATTATTATTCGTTATAAATTTAATGAGTTTTAACATCTATTCATTATATTAGAAGTTACAAAATTATTAGTATAATTTATTTAATATCATAAGACGAGTGAGTTCACCCGTGTGTCTAAATATACTTTTTAACACAATTTAATTTTAATATTAGTTATGAAAAATAATTAATAATAAGAAATACAAAAATATTATACTAAAAATAAATTTAATTACAATCTAAATAATTTATTTATATAACATATTTAGTGCTGATGTATCTTCTAACACCAGTTTGAATTTTACATTACCATAAAAAAGATGAAGATAGTGAGAAGAAAATGAGAAGAAAAGCTGATGCAAAGAGACTGATTGAAGATATCTCAACTTGACTTTATGCCTTGTTTTTTTGTCCAAAGTTACCAAAATAAGTAAAAATTCGTTTAGTAATCGGTAAAAATTTATTTAGTAATCGTAATAGTAACTTTAAGTTAAAACACAATAAACTAAAAATTTTAACTTAAAATAACCTTAAACAAGAAAAGCTTAAAGTCAAAAAAAATTGTTATTTTAAAAAAAATTTATTTTTATATAATTTTATATTCAATACGAATCTTGTTCGATAAATTTTAACAAATAAATTTTAAAAATATAATTTTTTTAAAAAAATAAATATGTATAATAAAAAATATTATATTTTTTAAAAAGTGTATATAAAATTATTTTATATAAAAAAATAAAATGTTAAAAGACTAAAGATTTTCGGTTTTTAAATAAGATTTTCTAATTTTGTTAGTAAGACCAAAAACAAAAAACACTGAAGCTAAACAAAGTCAATGCAGCTACAAAGAGCAAGGATGCCTTTTAATTTAGAGCAAATCTTTAATGCTCTTTGAGCAAATCTAAATAGTGCTCCAATTTCGTATTTATTAGTATTTATTGGTGTGTTTAGTAAGACTCATCACTTTTTTGTTATTATTTTATTCAATATGTGAAGATATGTCATCAGGTAATTTGAATAAAATATTATTTCAAAAATATTGAATAATTATTCATTTAATTGGCGTGGCTGCCACCTATTTTTCTGGGAAAAATTATAGGATAACTTTTGGGGTAACTAAAGTTATTAATTGTTAAAATTAGTAGCAAGAAAGTAAAGAAATTTTGCCAAACACTCCCATTCTCAAAGACAGCTCCATTATGCTGGGTATTAAGACCCTTCCCTCATAAATAGCAAAATTTAGATTTATTTTGTGGTTCCAAGCTGAGATACTTGAAGACTATCAGCTTCATGGAATGAATGAATCAATAGCAACTTCTTCTGCTCAACAATAATACAACACATACACTAGGATTAATAACTAACTGAGGGTTGTCAGAAGTTCTTTAATACCTTCTCACTTGAAACTCCATCAGCTACCAGAAGAGAAGTAACTTCCTGCAAGAAGAAACAACCATTATAGTCTGTCGTTCGTAGCTCTGACTTCGCCAAACAAGATGCTTTATATATTTTTTACTTCTGCATTGCAGAATATTGATGATAATAGTCTTCCAGTAACATGCATAACACATGAATTCACATGTATAATACACACACACACACACACACACACACACACATGTGAATTCAAAATTTAGATCATAGGGTCGGAAGCTCACCTTTTTAAAAATATGTTGTCCCCCTTATCACTTGTATTTTTAAAAATATCTTTTAATGGTGAAGATTTATTCACAATAAAAGATTTAGGGCTGAGATTGATTTTACCATATCTGACTCCCATTCATTCCTCCTTCCCCACTTTGTTGTTTTGCTTTATAAATCTATTTCAAATTCTTCATCTCATTCCAACAAACACATTTCAAATCTCTCTTTAAGACAAATCAAGTCACCATCATTGGGCCACCACCGTCGCTGTGCCACTACCGTTAGATTATGTTTGATAGTGGTTTTAGGCACGGATAATTTGCTAGTATATATAGAACATTAGATAAAGAGACAGCATAAATGAATTCTTTTAGGAAGACCTGTCAACGTACGAAAGAACAGGATGCACTCTAAATTGGCCTGAATGTTGGCACTGAGGGAAAGTCAAATCTGTTTTGTTTTTCATTTGGGATAGTTCATGAAAAATTTGGAATAATTGTATGACAAGAAAAGTCTGGCTGCAACCACACATTACAAATGGAAGAAGTCCCCTCCACAATACTCATTAGTTTAGTTGAGCTAGCACCCTTACCATCTGCAGGGCAAGAAAAAAGGTTTCTTATAGGTGAGAGGAGGAAAATTGGGCAAAAGGGCACATTCCGAAGTAGGGATCTAAGTGAACAAAAGAGGCCCAAGGCAGACCACTACTACAAGAGAAGTATCAGGCTTTCATCCGATTTGTTGTGACTCAGGGTTTCCAATAAACGTTGGAGTGGGATCACACCCGACTTTGTAGGGTTCCGGTCGAGGTACTTGACGACATAGAAACAACTTTCTCGATCCCATCAAAAGTTGATGAAAAAAAGAAAACTTCGACTTGCACTCTGAACAAAAGTTTGATTCCTTCTGAGCATGTTGTTTGGCAATCAATCAGTAGGTGGTATATCCATTTACTTTTTGATTTGAGCAGTCTCATCTTAGGGAATGCCCAAACTACAATAGTATTGGATAATTCACAAAGAAGCATGAACGGAAATTCGAAAACATCGGTGAGTTGTTACATGGACTCTGGTATTGGTATGGGTATGGGTGTGGGTATGTACATAAGCATCAGATTCATCTAATTTTCATGTCAAAAATACTAAGACACATTTAACATATATTTTATTTTATAGGGTAAATGGTGCTTAAAAGTTTCATAAAGTATTTCATGCATAATATGAGTATTTATAAAGAATTCTATAGTAAACTCGAATTACTAAATATACTTCATAGGTGAATGCTCAACTAAAAATATACCCATATCCAAGTATTGAATATTTTACATGAGTACTTTATACATTTAGAAAAGTCCATGCAACATACTTAGTGACAATGCTACACGGGTGTATAGTAAACTTAAATTACTAAATATGTTTCCCAGGTGAATGTTCAACTAAAAATATCAAACACATGTCGCATACTCTTATTCAAGTATTGAATATTTGACATGAGTGCTTTATATATTTAGAAGAGTCCATGCAATATGTTCAGTGACAATGCTGGACCGATATTCGAAAGGCTCTATGCTCATATTTTGGCTTTCACCCAAACAAAACATTCAAGCTTTGAAACTGCCACAAGAAGCAGCAGCAATCTCAATTGAGAAACTCTACTACCTATTCAACAATAGAAATTCACCTCTCTCTCTCTCTCTCTCTCCAAAAAATAAATAAATTAATTAATAATACTATTATAATAACTAATTAATTAATAATACTATTATATATTAAGAGGAGTGAACGGAATAGATTCGAAAGCAAAAGCACATTGAATGCCCAACCAACCATAAGTCATCCCTTGAAACCCCTCGACGGTGAAGCAAGACCAAGCTTATAAGCTTATTATCTTAAGTCGGAAAAAGTTGATAAGATCCCTCTTTTTACGTCCCCATGCCCTGCCCCCCATGTGGCGACACAGGGGCGAAAAAAGAAAAGAGAGGGATGGGGTTTCTCTCACTTTTGGCATAGCAAGCCCCCCGTGTCTCTTTTTACCTTTTACCTTATTCTTTACTCTCACTCTTTATCTCTCAAAGTGGATAAAGAAGATAGCACTAACTCTGGTGGCTGGCAAAGGTGGTAGTGGCATGGTGATTGGGGAAGGTAGCGCTGGTGCAGTAGTTGGGGAAGGTAGCGCTGGTGCAGTAGTTGGGGAAGGCGGGGTTGACGTAATAGTTGGGGAAGGCGGATTGGAGTTGGGATGGCTGGCGCAATGGCGGTGCAAAGTGCAGGCATTGCGATGTGGGTTGGGTGATGGCGGTGATTGGAGTTGCGATGGCTGGCGCGATGGCAACGAATGGGCTAGGCATGACACCGGTGATGGGAATGGGTTTTCTGTGATGGCAGAAATGAGATTGTGCGATGGTGGGGCGATGAGGTCTCATGGTGGCGATGGTAGGCGGTGGGAAGAGGGAAGAGGTGTGGTGCCCTACTGGTGGATGGTGGTTTCAGCTTGGTAGATGCAGCGCTGTTGGTACCATTGAATCTAAAGAGCCTTATTTGGATGCTAAGTTTTGGAAAAGCAGATGGGAAGACAAATGAGTGTTGCGTTTTAAAGACATTATTCCCTTAAATGAAAGCTAGAATGTTTGATTTTTTAATTAAAAAAAAAATATTAACTTCAACAATATGTTATATGGGTATATGTCAAGAGAGTGTTTTTTTCTATAATCAAGGACAAATTAAGTATTTTATTGTTAAAACATATATAACATCACCACTATCCATCCATAAACTTAGCGTAAACTTAACGTTCTGGATTAAAGTGTTACAAGAATTTAATTATTGAGGGATGTCACTCTAATTATCCCAAAAGTGTGGGATTTGCTGTAATTTTATTTTAGGGGAGGTTAGAGTAATTCATCCAAATAAATGTATCACTTCTACTCTTGCCACTCATCAGCTTCAATTTCCTTGTCTAAGCTATGCTATTCTATGTATATGACAGGTTGTCCAAATAAAGCACTCTAAAGCAGCAGCAAGGAAGTCTTAAGAAAGTGAGATAACATACATTTTCCTATAACTATTTAATTTGAGGTTTGATAGCATAAAGGACACTGTTTCACAATAAAACCTTAAACAAGGAAAAAATGCAGAAAACATTCAAAAAAAGGAAGACAAACCTCAGACATCTGTTTCTGTCCACAGAGTACGGCGCCTGTGCCCTGGGGGCTATAAATTTTTTTGGCTCTAGCAAAAGCAGCCTGACAAAGTAATAATTTCAAAAATGAAAAAAATAAGTTGCTTCTGGGATATTGGAACTTCAAATTTAAGTATGCATGAGTATATGCACTGCCTACCTGTACATAGCCACGTTCACCAGTCCAATTATCATCAGGTTGTGACAATACCGGAACAATCGTAACACCTGAAGATTCCCAATATTTGAACCTATCCTATTAAAGAAGCCACAAATAAATTTCAATATTACTTTGATCGAGCAGGCAATGGTGGTTGAATTTGCATGAATGAACACAGTGAAATGTAACACAATGAGCACTATACAAAACCTGATACGCCATTCTTTGAAGGTTTCTAGCCCCATAATAGAGCCTCACATCAGGTCTCTTATCCGCGCTGAATCCTGACTCAATCAAAGACCGGATTGGGCTGTATGTGATAAGGTATAGTGGAAAATGTAATTCAGTGGAAATATCAATAAAACACGTACATAAAGGAACAAAGAAACTGTTTCTAAGATTGTTAACGTGCTATATTGATAAACTTTGATATGAAACGCAGCCTCGTGCCACCAAGCCCAGATGCCACGCAGCACTTCTTAAATGGCTGTTAAATGGCGTTGAAGCCTTAAGCACAAAAGATTATCAAATCCACATAAAGCGAATAAAAACATTTAACGGATCCATATTGAGGAATTAAATACATAATCATTCATAGCTGTTGTAGATATCAAGAGGCAATTAGGAATTGTAGCTGTATATTGCCATCCAATGAGAACTGTGATAATGTGTGAACTGTAATTTCCCTCTCACCATGGATGGAAGGGCGTCTGACTTGAAAGAACATAGGACTCAAAGAGCTGCAACAGTGTGTGTTAGATTGTAAATAGGGTAAGGCACCAACTTCAAAAAGATTCCACTGGATTTGTTACAAGGTTGTCTGGTGTTCATAACGAAAAACTTACTGAGATTTCAAAAGATTCGCATCTCATTAAGGTCAATAAGATCGCAGGTGACTGCTTTAATTACTTTGATTCAAAGAAAGAGGCCAAAAATCCAAGTGGCTATTGTAATTTGTAAACAACAAACAAGATGTAACCCCAGGAAAATATTGATGCCAGTAATAAAAACTTAAGCCAGATGCCTGTGATCATGTGGATTAAGGCTCTGAAGATATTGGAATTAAAAAAAGTTGAGATGGATTAAATAGATTCTACGTTCCACCACGTCACATGTTCTGCAGCGCACTATAATAGGTACTAGATGTCCGGAGTGGTCAGAGTCTGGTGATTTGGGTAAATGGTAAACACTAGGCAGTGCAAGATTACCAGACATGGAGAGGAAGAAAGCTGAGACAGCCTTAAAGTATAGTGAGACTGTGAGAGTGAAGCACTGAGTACATAAGCCTTGATAAACATGCAGGGTAGACTTGAGCTCCCATTGAGATGTCTCTCTATGGGGGTGGAGACATCCTTATATAGAAGACATTAGTTGTGGTGCCAAATACCCTTTGAGAGCCTTGTTGAGCAGTTAGGGATCCTTTACTAGGTATCCTGTGCTTTGGTTTAGATCCGTACCGTTCTTTATTGTTTCTGTTTGATTCGGTTTCATGATAGGCACGGTTCAATTTCAGTTTTTAAGTTCTTGAAACCGTTTAATTTTAAGACTAAATACTTATTACGTATTTTATATTAAAAAACTAATCTAAGGTCAGTCAGAATAGGACCACCTCAAAGGGCTATCTAAGTAGTTTTGACGATGCTCTTAACTCTAGCTACCAATGCACAAGTCCCTTGTCATCTTGCGGGGGGTCATGGGTTACTGGTGCATCCATGACGAAGGCACTAACTTGAGGGGTCCCTAGGCCCTGCTCCCAATCTAGGAATACCATGTAGCCTCAGGTGCAAGTTTGAATTTGAGAGAAGCCTAGGCAAGTTACACTGCCGAACGACCGAGGTGTGTTACTAGGTGGAGACGTTCCATCAAGCGGGAGAAGTGTGTTGTCGAGTAGGTGGAACAAATTGTCAAGTGCACCACCAATAGAGTGTGAGACGTGTGGTCAAGTAGGTGAGGGTGTGCTACTAAAGGTGAGAGGCACGCGGTGCGCCACAAAGCAAGCTAGGTAAGTGGCCAAGGTGATTTCGGATGACATGACACATGGGAAATCCAAATCAATGTATCAACACACTTTAACAAGGTGGCAAAAATTATGGTTATTATCGTATAGGGATTATCATTTACAATAAAATCAGTGTGATCTGAAGGAAGGAGAGATCTGTGACAAGACTAGTCGATTAGAAGGGGTGGTATTTGTTGGGGGGACTAAATCCTGAAACTTTCCTTATTCCCAATTACAGGCTTTGAAGCCTTTATGTTGGTGCACCTCAAGAAATTGCAAGAGGATTTCTATGTGGTCTGTGTTCGAGAATAATTGAAGTATCCATGAGAGTATTTTTATGTATTTAATATTTTTGTTATTTTGTATGTAGTCTAAGGGTAGTTTAGACTTTATTGCTTATTAAGATTTTCTAAGATTTTGATCTCTATTTATATCGTGTATGTCGTCATCAGTTGTTAAGTCTTTTCATCAATTACAATAATAGTTTTTTTTCTTCCTCTTTTGCTATCAGTATCAATTGATTGTGGGATGTGATTTGGTTTCCAATTAAGGGAGGGCATTTTGTAAGTACGAGGTTTAGAAAGTTTAATAGCACTTTGGCGGATTCTTTTGCAACATATTGTCCTTCGTATGGTAGGAGAGGTGGTTGGGTAGAAGGGGAAGGTGTGGGAGTGTTTCCATAGGGCATGTAGATTTGCAATCAACTGAAAAGAGGGAGGAAAGAAGGAGGGAACAAGCTCCATCTTCCCTTTAATAAGGGAGATGACTTTTGAACCCTTAGATTTGTTTTCTTATTTTGCAAAATAAGGGTCATAATTGTAAAATGAATTTGATCCATTCCACCCTTTTTGCTCTCATTCGCATTTAACCAAACTACTGGAAAGTGATGAACCATCTTTTTCCTAATGATCCAACTTTCTTTCACTCTCCCCTTTCCTTCTCTCCTATGTTATTTCCTTTCTACCAAACATAGTAGAAAGGAACATGAAAGTAATAGTAGTAACAAATGATTGTGTATAAGCATTAAACTAGAGAGATCACCTTTAGCACCCTGTTGCCCTATTTCACCAAAATACAATCTAATCCTTTGCGATTCAATCAGATATAAAATGTTAGCGCAAATTAAGGACTTGTTATCCAGGAACTTTTCAAGTTGATTCCTCTATCCAACAATTGTTGGGGAATTGCACTTCTATCAACATAAAACTGAACAGACAATAAACACGTAATGTACTTGCCACACACACACACACACAAAGAGAGAGAGAGCGAGAGCGAGAGCGCGAGAGAGAGAGAGAAGGAATTTGGTTGAAGAAATGGAAAAGGAGAAAAAAAGGAAAAAAAAAACTACGAGAAAATAAATAAGCTTTAAGAACCAGTGATAGAACTATAGCACACATTAGAAACTGTACTGCATAAAACCATGGGTATCCTTTAAAAGAGAGAGCTCGCGGGTAAGGAAAAACTCTAGCGTCTCAATCCTCTCAAATCAACTTCAAAACTATCAAATGGAACTGTCATCAATTGTGTAAGACGTGCTGTCGATCCTCCACCTTCAAGTATTATCTGCTTGGGCCCAGCCAAATAGCCAACCTCACAGTTTTGCCGCTTTGTGCCCAAAAAGCACCTTCTCTAAGTTAGAAGTATTTTGTGACATCCTATAAGTACAAGTGTACAACCTATGTATAGTAACATATGGTGTCTTTTATGGTTTCAGTGAAAGACAATTTGCCTAATTTAAAATTTTTTACTCACTATTAGATAATCGAAATGCTAACAGAATAGATCATCTATCAAACTATGCCCACCACTCTTAACTTAAATAAATATGATTCATATGTTACATAAACAAATTCTCTCTAATTGGGAGAGCCAACCAGTCCAACATTATCTGGCTCTCTGTTTCAAATCATCCTCGTTTTGAACTGACTACGAATTGAATACGAGTGTCCGAATAACAACCTTAATATAAATGAAATTACGACGCGACGATTGCAATTCATTAACACTAACAGAAAAAATCGAAACGAACTGATTAGGTCAGAAGTTTCACCTAATTCCAGATCCGGTGGCGAAGATCAGAACAGTCCTATATTCCTCGGGCGGCGAAATTTGATCGATATCGAAGCCTCTCCCCATAACTTGACTCAACTCAACAACATCCCCTTTTCTGAGCCCGCAAAGAACCTCCGCGGTAGAGCCGGCGACGCTCTTCACCAAGAACTCGAACTCGCCTTTCGCCGCGGCCAAGGTCGGCGGGGACGCGATGGCGAGGAACGAAGGCTTCGCGACGTCCGGCAGCCGGAGCTGGAGGTACTGCCCGGCGCGGGAGTGAGAGGCGACGAGGTCCGGTGAGTCGGAGACGTCGATGGTGACGTGGAATAGGGACTCCGCGGCGTGGTGGACGCCGGTGAGAGGTGCTGGGGTCCAGACGGTGGTGTCTTGGCGGACGGCGGCGGCGATGGAGAAGAGGCGGAGGTGGTGGCGACGGCGGAGAGTTAGGTGGCGCAAGATGGCCATGGGAGGGTGGCGCAGCGGCGCATGGGAACGGAGCTGAGGAAGAGAGGGCGGAGAGAGAGCAATAGTCATGTTTTCAGATTCGAGATATGTATAGTTTTCAGAGAGCGCCGCCGCTAATGGTGGGGAAAGTTCTGAAGAACTTCCGTTCGTTAAAATGCGCCGAGCGTGTGTTTTTACTTTTTGGTAAGGTTGTGAGATATCCACGTGTCCCTGTTCGTCTTGGTGATCTTGTAATCTATAATTATGTTGAAGTTGGGATCTTGATGGTGTCATTTTTTTTTTGAAAAATTTAAAAAGAAGGTAAATTTTTAACATTGATGGAATGCTAGCGTAAAATTCTTTAATGCTTAAGTTAGAAATCAATATAAAATTTTGAAAATTTAGAATTTTTGACTCGATAAAATGCTGGTATAAAACTATTTAATGCTTAAGTTAGGAATTAATACGAGAATATAAAATTTATATATATTCGAAAAGAGTTGTTTTTACGTACTTATTGAAGGTGTGGTAATATCCTTTAAGAGTGATGTTTCAGGTCTCGAAATATTTACTAAAAAATTGGCCAAAATTGCTCGCCTCACTCGAGAGCTTGTAGAAATTGATCGAGCTTCAAGAACACATTTTCGTATCCTCATCATCAGCTTCAACGAAGATCTACAATTATACACATAGCTATATATATAACTGCATATGTAGAGAGAGAAAGAGAGATCAGAATAACTGACTCATCGCAGACAAAATCTCTTTATAATATCGAGAACACACATACGTATCGTCATCATCGGCTTCAGCAAAAATTTACAATTACACAAATAGCTATATAGCCGCATATATACAGAGGGATCAGAAGAACTAACTCAGTCGGAGTGTGGTATGGTGTGTCTGCTGGTGGTTTTAATCAACTGTAAGTAAAATCGAAAATGAAATTGCCAATCTTGCGTTTCTTCTTCACTCGAAATGGGGAATCGCAGACACCTATTCAGTGGAGAGAGAGAGAGAGAGAGAGAGAGAGAGAGAGAGAGGGAATTTGGAGAAGAAGGTGAAGAGATTTGATGCATGGCTCGTTTTTATAAATCAAGGCTTATTTCATGGATCTTATTAGATTTCCTCTGATTTGTAGGTTTTGCAATTTGATTCCATTTGAAAACCAATGTCACGCACCAGTGAGAATATTTTCAGAATTGTTGACACTAAGAATGTTCTCAGAGTTAACACTGAAAATGTTCTTAGTATTTTTCACATTGAGAATGATCTCAGTATTTTTTAATTCGAATGCAATTAATTTATTATTTTGATCTTTTTTTTATATATTTTTATGATCGAAACTATTTATTATGTAATATTTATTAAGTAGATTATTTTTAAAAAAATTAAGTTAATTAGACATTAATAGTTTTGTGAGTAGATAACATTTGTTGAAATATAAATAATGGTAATAAAATTTTATAAAAAATAATAATAAACAAAAACAATCAAATCATGTAGTTAAAAATATTTAATTAACTTAATATTTTTTGTTAGTAATAAAATTAATAAACACTATCAAATAAACGGTATTATTATAAAAATATATTAAAAAAACACAATATATAAAAAAAATTTAGCCACAATCAACACATAAGAATATTTAAATTAAAATTCGGTCAAAACTTTCGGGACACTTTTTCGAGAGGAATAGCTTTCCCAACCTTTAAATAGCACTTTGTTGGGCACAAATCTCGATACCAATTTGTTTGAGATTTGGGTTGGCTTCCCATATGTCGCTTGGCGTGATTTTTGGAGCTTATCTTGCTTGGTGTGCTATGAGATGGGATTTACGGAGAGACTTCTAGTATTACTTGAGAGTAAAGAGACCCCCTTTCAATTAACCAAGTTGGGTGACTCGATGCAGAATCGACCGATCCCTTATTGGGTTGCTTGGTTTACCTAGCCTCTATTTGTGTACTCGGCCAACAATTCCTGAGTATCTCATGTATCGGTCTTGTCATTATAAGTCTCCCACTCACTAGGACTGACTTATTATTAGTGATGAGAATGTAATTCAATTTCAAATGGTGGTGGCACAAAACATGAAGTACAACACATTAAATGCACATCTTTTCATTTAGCAAAAAATGGCCGGTGCTCCCATTCTCTGACACGTGGTTCAATCATACCGATTGGTGCTTACACATTCAACGACTCAAGATGGAGGTCACATTTGCCCGTTGGATCTATCTCGTTGGGTCATTTTTCATACTAAGTTATGAGTCTCTATCTTGAATATAAAAGGGGAAGGGTACTTTCAAACCCTTCTCATTTTTTTAGGTCTACGTTCAAGCGCTATAGATGTCTCAACAATGCCATCGTCAGTGGCCCAAATCAAAACGAAGAAT
This sequence comes from Heliamphora exappendiculata, assembly GCA_034768845.1. NCBI lineage: Eukaryota > Viridiplantae > Streptophyta > Magnoliopsida > Ericales > Sarraceniaceae > Heliamphora > Heliamphora exappendiculata. The sequence goes on from JAOTRH010000002.1 coordinate 4,205,015, forward strand.
TTTGTGATCGCGCTCTTGAAGGAAGAGCGATAAAAATTGAACGAGGACCTTCATAATCTCTAATCTAAGCGCCAACAAATGCATATAGAGTTGGAGTTGGCGAAGGATGAATCTAACCAATCGAGGGAAGACTGAGCGACCGTGGAGGCTAGCGTTGAGGCTACAGAGAAAAAGCTTAAGGATGAGCAATCTTAGTCAGAAAGGTTATTCGACCAACTAAAGGAGGCTGAGAAGGCATCCATCCAAAAATTCAAGTCCTCTGAGGATTACAACCTGGAGCTAACTACATACTAGGGGTGGCTTCAATACCATAAAATCTCATGTTGCAACGGTCTTCAAAAACATGGAATTCTCCTCATTTAGAGCTGATGTTGAAGAGGAGGCTGAGCTGACGATGGAGGGCTTGACTCTAAAAGGGGTTGAGCCCTACTTTTCCCTTTTTCTTCTTTGTTTTGTACTCCAAACAATTACTTTTTGTTTTTCTAAATAAATGAAATATGTCAAATCCAAGGACGCCGGATCATTTGACGAAAATGAAAGGTTTTTCCCTATTAGAGAAGGCCCTACGACGTAAAGGGAAGTGCATGAATGGTTATACTCTTTTGTCTTTTTATTTTCGCTACGTAGTTAAATCTTTGGTCCTCTTGGGTTCTTAAACTAACTAGGACTTTGGTCCGGTTCCCCTAATTAAATTGCAAAATCACCTAATTTTTCTAAGTTCTAAAGAACTTGTTAATTGGCTTAATAAGAGTAGTTTGAGTTGGGTTGCCTAATTACTCGGCCTCTAAGGGGCCTCTACTTGATGGCCAAGCCATCCATCTAGACGTCAAGCTTAAGCTTTGAAGTCTTGAAGGGTTATGGTCGGATGACATAGCAATTCAGCCATAATTGGGCCTCTCAAATCATCGAGCAACTTGATTTTTTTCAAGGTTTTTGGGCTTTGATCGGATTGCCTAGCAATTCAACCACATCAAGGCCAATTAGGTTGTTAAGCAACCTGATTCTTTCTAAGTCTTTTGGGACTCAATCAAATCGTTTAGCAATTTGTGTTAAGGATATATACTAAAAGTCATACTTCTTTGTAATGCATTTTGGTATTTATTTTATTTGTTAATAGTATTTATTATTAATATTCTATTTAAATGAGAATTTGTATGAGCAATTTTGCAATTATATTAATTATTTAATGTTATGCATGTGTGTCTTTTGTTTTACATAGTAGATGATCTGGTGTGTAAAATTCGATTTACAAATAGAAGATGAGATTATCGGTTCTTATAGAATATAAACTTTTTGTTCACAGTTTTACATGAAATTGAACATACTATCTACAAGACTGTAGCATTAATATTTTAATATGTTTGTCTTAATTATGAAAAATAGTATACTCCCAATTCATTGTTATTGTACACTTTGTGTAAATTGAATAGGACGATCTTAAAGTAATTATTTTTTGTACTGATTGTATGAAATAATTAATACTCCATAATTATTATGAGCGCTTGTATTCTTATTTTTGAAATAATTAATAGGCACATATATTTAGTGTTTATTATTTTGGTTCATAAAAAAGTGAGATCTTTTATAGGTCAATAAGCTTGGTAAATTAGATAACAACATTATGTATACGGTGAATATTAATTATTAACAGTATTTACGTCTCAGTATAGGGATTGGTGATATCCCTTTGAGGTAGTTTATAAGTTTTAATTATGTCAAATCCTGCATTTTAATTTTATATTCAACATATCAAATAAGTTATGTGAAAACTCTTGAAGACATTATAAGCACTCAATTAAATAAAATTATCAGTAATTTAATTTAATCGACAGATATTTGTAATTTTAACGTAAAGAGATAAATAAACATTTAATAATATGGAGCTTGAAAATAAATTTTGAGATAAGATTGTGATTGTAATTATAATTTTTTATGAATTATGAATTTAATTCTGATTGAATTAGGTTTTTCTAATTGTATAAAGAGTCTAAATCTTATTTACTCCTTAGGTCCCTGTAGTAACCTATATATATACACCACTTAAGCTCTCTGATAGATAGAATTTTCAATTTCACTTATGATATTGAATAGACAGAGGTAATCGGTGAGAAAGCAAAAAATTCATGTATACCAGAGTCCACTCTTTGTTCTTGATTAGGTGTACAAAAATACGACAAAAGGTCTAAGGTGCAATTGAGTTTCGATTCATACATCCATCCGACATATTTATGTTCGAGTGCTGAGATGAGATCAGATCGAAGAGATCACAAAGATCTGACCCCTATTCCACTATATGAGTTTTAAAATGGTTCTCAT
>JAOTRH010000002.1:4207430-4219231 GCA_034768845.1 Heliamphora exappendiculata
TATATAAAATCTATATGCACTATTATTGGTTCTTGAAATTTTATTTCCCAACAACATGGACTTTATTAATATTTTGAATTGTTGAGCACTCGAGGGTTCATTATACTTCAAGGCACCTTTGGAGACAATGCTAATTTGTTTGGAAAATAGAATCTTGTCAATGTAAAGTTTGTTAGAGATTGGCTCAAATTAGTAAGACGGAATAGAATTCTATCCTTTCATGTGACTAAAATTTAGTTCATCCATCTTTGGTTTTTAAAAAGTTTGAATTTGCACAAAATCTGATCAAGTAGAATCAGACTTGAACTCTTTCTCTCTCCAATAAATTAATATATGTGTATTTTTAGAATATTATGTATGCAAGTAGAGAGAAATATAGAGTTTGAGAGAATTAAGAGTTTTGTAATTCCTTCTCTGAAATTCGTTATGCGATGACATAATTACATTGCCAAACCACGTAAATTATTCTCTTTATGTTTATTTGTATATGTTGCAAACCTTCTTGCACACCACACTATAGTAGCACTTCATCAAATTTATTCCACCTTGGCAAGAAACTATAAAGGGTTTGGGTTTGCAATAGTTACTTTTACTATCATTCCTCGAAAGTTTTGAATATTCATCATCAATCTAGTGCATGTATACTCTATCGATTGATATTGAATAATATCAATTAGTATCCAAAAAATTATACCACAAAAATGCAACGTACGTTATGTATTTGTATCGGTGCGATTTTGTTTATGTTTGCGTACTGATACTTTGGTAAAGATAGGTATAATTCAAAATTAATAATCTTTTACACTTTTTTTAAAAAAAAATCTAGGGACAAATCACTTTTAATTTTAGTATAAAACATTGGGTTCTGACCATTTTTACCAAATATTTTATTAGATTTCTTTTATTTGGATTTAGGTGTAAAAAGTTTAATGATGCTGCACCAATATGTATGACAAGCAATAGATAAATCTGGTCATGATGTATAGACATGAAATTATAACTGATTTGGAATAAATGGTATTACTTTAAATTAATTGTATTTAATTAAATAAATTTAGCATGCATGTGTAAAACAAAACTATTTCCGCCGTACCTTGAAATGGCATATATAAATTACAAAAGAAATGGCACTCATATATGGAAATGCAAATATTCTTAACAACACCTTATTAATAGGAGAAAATGAAAGAAAAGATTATATTTTTGCTCTTTAAGTTAGTAGAGGAAATAAAAAAATAATAATTATATTTTCTCTACTTTTTGTTTGAATTAATAAAAGAGATAAAAAAACGATTTTTCTCATATCTTGTTTGAATAGGTTTCATAAAAATTAAAATCAAACAAAAAAGGATACTAGTTATTTTAGGAAACTAACTTTTTTATTTTTAGTACTTTTTTACTTATCTTATTTTTAGATGGGTAATTTAAGTAATATAAAAAAGTAGATAATTACCTAGAATCTTAAATGTCCAAATCTCCCAAATTTGGAGAGATTTAAAAAGACGAGTTTGAGGGAATAATACTATCTCTCTATTTCTCTCAAATTCTCTTCATTTTTTTCCTATTTTGTTTGTTAAATCAAACAAGTAATTAGCAAGAAGAGGATTTCATTTTATTTCTTTTCATTCCAATCACTCAAATCAAATCTTAGATGTCACCTAAAAGGGGAGTGAACCGAAAAACACAGAACCGAGGGGCCATGTCGGTGCCCTAAGGGGAAAGATCCACCGAGAGGCTGGATCTCGATCTATGAGCAGGAACGGTCAAAAGCGCCGAGCTGGCCTTACTTATGAGTGGACGTAAGTTCGGGGACTAGTATAACATTAAATGCGATGTGACCGAGGAAGTACAACATTTAATATGATTTGACCGTGACATATAGGCATTAAATGTGATTAGATCAATCTTTGCTTAAACCATCAAGTGTACTACTGTCTCGAGAGGAGCATTGATTAAATGGATCTCGGTCTAGAGGACAAATCGAGATACGAGCATTAATGGTGATGCGATCGCAGTTGATCTGTCACCGCCGCTAACGAGCGGCGGGTAAGGTGGGGCCATTTGACAAGGCCGCTTGTCAGGAAAACTCAACATGAAAACTGGGAAGAGAGAGAAGTCATTTTCTACTATAAAAGAAGAGAGTTTAAAAGCCAAACGTATGTGTGAGGATTCTATAAGAAATAACCCTGTAAAATTGCTTATTTATTAGTTTTCTTTCAGAAATATTCTCTAACTTTATCATCGGAGTGGCTTTCGGCGAGTAATCACTGACTAGCTCACGTTTGTTCACTCTTGTAAATGCTGATCCATTGACGGATTCGATCGGGCTGAGTATAATCTATCAAACAAATATAATTTATGGGTCAATCCCGTACGCCACCTGTATAAGATTTTTATAGTTTTCATAAATTTTAGTTATGCGTGTTCGATGTGTGTCACGAAACATAAATGTTGAAAAATAAAGATCAAATTATAATGAAAGGAAGATTAGAAATTACGGACCGTAAGCATAAATGACTACTCTCGTTAAGAGTAGTTTCTCGCAATTTAAAATTTATATCTCAATGCAATACGACCCTATAAAATTCACAACTCATTGATTTCAGCAAAGACAATGCTATTAACAACTCATGTATAATTAAATTGGATAACTACCTAGGTTTCTTTTTATCTCTATTTGAGATGGCATCACCTCCAATAAAAAAATACCCAGCTAATTCTGCCTAAAACTGGTTGTGTACGCATATTTCCTCATTTCTTATATGCTCCTGAAATATATGCATTTCGTCACCAATATATTGTTTATTTTGGGCAAGTCTACCTGACTTTGGCCATTCTTTAATAATCAAAATCGTTCAAAAAATTCAATTTTGTTAAATAAAATAAGTGTTACAAAAATAAAAATATTTTAAAAAAATTAAAGTTAAAAGATTCGTAAAAGATAAGAATTACACCAATTGAGAACAAATTTAAAAAAAATAGATTAAGATAGTTTGAACACATACAACATAGATCATTTGATGCAGTAATAAAAAAACGATAAAATCATGAATAATAAAAAACATTAGAAAAAAGAATAAACTTAAATTGACATGAAATGAAGTAGTAAAAAAAATATAAATCCATTAAAACTAATTGAAAATATGACTCTTAACAAAGTAAAATAACGTAAAAAAATTTAAAATAAATTACACTGATCACCCATCTGGTTTATGATAAAAACATAAACACTCCATGTTATTTTTAAAATTTCACTAACCTCCCTTGTCAGTTAAAAAAATCTGTTTATTTTTTAATAAAAAGACATAAATGCCCCTCACATTACTTCCACTTTTTCACCACCTTTACTGTACCGGTTTTTGATTTTTTTCTTCCTCAATTTTGTGTATTTACATATATTAATACAATAATTTTAGGATTAATTAATTTTTAGTTCCTTTTAAAAGAATTCTAAAAGATTAAAGTTTTTATCGATAACTTTCGCTTTTTGATTTTTTGACTGAAAATATCAAAAAATTAAAATTTCTCATTTAACAAAAAACTAAAAAGTGAAAAACAGTGAAGCAAAATTAGAAAACCCGCCTAAAGAAATTTGAAGAAGATGGAACATATTTAAGAGAAGGCCTGTTAGAAATATAATTATGATTTTTTTAAAAGGTTACTTAAATATAAAATATAATTATATTTTTAAGAAAAAATTACAAACATTGTTAAAATTATAAAAATTGTACACTTATTTGAATATTTTTAATTTTTTTACTAAAAAATTTAAGCCAAATATTATAATTCTCAAACATACATATGTATAATTAAAAAACTTAAAATCGTAAATTACAAAAGAATTCAAACAGTAAATCATAGAATTCAAGTACCTCAAACATAATAAACTACAATACAGATAATTAGGAATTTAAATTATCTCTATTGTTAAAGAAATAAATGCTCTCTATTTTCTATCTTATAGTGTACACACAGTCTCAAAGTCTTTATTGGTAACTTTTGCCTTTTGATCTTTTGACTAAAAATGTCAAAAATTTAAGAAGTGAAAAAACTACAAAATTAAATTAAAGTACAAATTCTCAGAATATTTTATTCAAATTTTTATCACTTTTAAAATATAATAATACTATTTATTTATAATTTATTTACTATTACTATCAACTACATATAATTGTTATTATCAAATATATAAAAGTATAAAATTATACTTCACTTTGAACAAAAAGTAAAAAAGTAACTTGTGTTTGGCCCAATTTTTTTTAGTTTTTTGGACTTCTTGGATTTTTAATAAAAAAGTATATGCTAAAATATATGAAAAAAAATTAATTGAAAAAACCTTTTTGTTTATATTTCATTTGCTTTGTCTCGCTCTTTTATTTTTTATACTTATTTTTTTTTTAAAATATTCAAAAATATATTTGTTAAACTGTTATTTTTTGAAATTAGAATTTTTTAAATACCAAGAAATATTTTAAAATTCTTTAAAAGCATTTTCACACAAGAAAAAAAAAATTCAACAACAAAGAAAGTTATGATACTTTTATATTATTTCTCATTTTCACGTTTTCTCACCTTAAAATAATTTTTTTTATTTCATTTACTTTGTTTCAATTTTTTATTTTCTATACTTAATTTTTTTTTAAACATTCAAAAAATTATGTGCATTGTTATTGAAAAAGTTGCAACCAAGCAAACCCAAACAAAACCATCCCAGCTACATAAACAAATAATACATTAGAACACAAGCCAATCAAATTTAAAAAACATTTTTTAGTATTTAAAAAATTCCAAATTATAAACAAAACGTTTAATAAATATTTTTTTGAATGGTTTTTAAAAAAATAAGTATAAAAAATAAAAAAAGTAAAACAAAGCAAATGAAATAAAAAAAAAGATTGTTTCCAGTTGAGAAACAATAAAAATGGAGACAGAAAAAGAGAGGGAGGGAGGTAGTTTAAGGACAAAATTAAAAAATAAAAATAAAAATACCAAAATTTCGTTAACTCACTCACAGAATCTTAACAGTTGAATTAATTTAAAATGAACAACTAAATCAGAAAAATAAGTCAGTAAAATTTTAAAAATTATAAAAAATGTAATTGAAAAATAAAAATAAAATTGCCAAAATCAATTTTTTCCGTTAACTTACTAACAGAATCTTAACAGTTGAATTAATTTAAAATGGACAACTAAATCAAAAAAGAGATCAGTAAAATTTCAAAAATCACAAGAGATGTATCTACTTTTGTCAAAAGCCAAAAAAGTAGTTAGTGTAATTTACCCAAAAATTTATGTCGACGATGCCAATTGATGATGACAAAGACCTAATTTGGTTTGATTTCATATTTTCAAGCGTCTAAACAGCTCAAGCTCAAAAGCATTGACAGTAAACAATATCCTGTGAACTCAAATTTTTTACATAAATAATCCACATACTAGAAGTTATAAGATGAACAGTTTCAATCACCAAAATATAACCGAAGTAGGCTACCCTCACCCAAACTGGATGGACCATATCCAACAAAGAGATAAGGAAACATAAACATCAAACCCAGAGTGTAAAATTTCTGGTCCAGCCACAAACTGCATTATTGTAAGAATCCAGAAATAAAAATAAAAATAAAAATCCAATGCTGTTTGGATATAATCCATTGACAAGGTTTTGTAATCAGGTCATCTTCAAAATCCTGAATAAATATACACTTTCCACCCTGCATCCCCCCTTATTATATGACAAGGATGAAACGTTTCAAGGGGAGAATGGCAGGGATGGCCCTCCTCGGCACCATTTCTCGGCGACATCAACCATTGGGATAAAACCAAAACAGAAAATCCTGACACATTTCGTCTTAAACAAACAAAATAATCCTGATGCTGGCATCACCAGCATGATCTAAATTATTGGTTTTTGCAATTATCGAGAAAGGTGAAAATGAAAATCACAGAACAGGACTCGGCATCTAGGCAGCAGATTCCTTGGCAATCTTCTCCGCCTTAGCAATGACCTCTTCAATACCTCCAACCATGTAAAACGAATGCTCAGAAAGGTCGTCGTATTTCCCATCCAAGACTCCCTGTTGAAATCGGAAAACCAACAAGACAAAATGCATCAACATCATGGACAACAGCCAATAGAGACTGGCCAAATATGTTTCTACCTCAAAAGGCTAAAAATATAGACAAATACACAAGTCTGGCTTTTCTCCAATTCTTAGAGAATTGGAGAAGGTTTCCATTCCTCTTTTACAGTGTTCAAGTTGGGTCTACTTTGATGATTTAAACCGTTCGTGTTGTAGGGCATGTTGAGAAAATTCTTCATGCAAAAAAAATCAAATTAGTCAGTACTCTCGGAATTGGATCACATTAATACTTAAATAGGATAATCAGTTCTATTTATCAATCATTTTTTATAGGAACTATGTGATCAGATCATAAGACTACCGATCTCTAATCAACTTGATTATTTGCACGAACAATGTTCTTAAGCATTCCTTATAATATGAACGGTATGAATTATTTAGGTGAGCCCAACTTAATTACTATAAAAGAGAAGTCGAGGCCTCCCCAAATATAACTATACTTTGTCCATGCAACCTCCAGCAGCATGCAAAATTCAAGCTACTACTTTACTACACACGCAAAGTAAGAAGAAATTCCGTTTATTTTCAAATAATTGTTTTATGCAAACAAAATACATATTGCGATAAAAAGAATGGGATTCCAGTCCAGATTGAATCCCAAAGCAAACAAGGCGAGCGGAGAAGATCAAATTGCTGACAAGAACATATAACCAACCCCTGTCACTGTAATATAGGAGAGAAAGAGGAAAAAGTAACGAACCAATTGTTCTGCAAGTACAGGCTTGGATCAAGCCAAGACAATCGCATTGTATCCACAAAATGATTAATATTGCTTACAAGAATATATAACCAACCCGTCACTGTAATATAGGGGAGAAAAAGAGGAAAAAGTAATGAACCAATTGTTCTGCAAGTACAGGCTTGGATCAAGCCAAGACAATCGCATTGTATCCACAAAATGATTAATATTGCTTACAAGAATATATAACCAACCCGTCACTGTAATATAGGGGAGAAAAAGAGGAAAAAGTAATGAACCAATTGTTCTGCAAGTACAGGCTTGGATCAAGCCAAGACAATCGCATTGTATCCACAAAATGATTAATTATAAGGCTAGAGAAATAACACAAGCATTAAAGAAACCATTTAACCACTAAACCAAATTTCAAGTGCTCACACCAAGTCTGTTTTGATTAAAACATGGCAAAGCAAATTGTTGAGCAATAGAATAAGAATAAGATTAAACACGGAAAAATAATGAACCAATGATTACCTGGAAACTGGTTATGCTCTCCTTCAGCTCCACGTACTTGCCAGGGGCACCAGTAAACACTTCTGCAACATGGAAAGGCTGGCTCAAGAACTTTTGAATTTTACGAGCACGAGCAACAGTCAACTTGTCATCTTCACTGAGCTCATCCATTCCCAAAATGGCAATAATATCTTGAAGATTCTTGTAGTTCTGAAGAACCTTTTGTACTCCACGAGCAGTATTGTAATGTCCCTCACCCAATATATGTGGGGAGAGCATACGGGATGTAGAATCAAGAGGATCCACTGCTGGATAGATACCAAGCTCGGAGATCTGCTCAACAAAGAAAACAATTGTCGAATGTTGACATAGATTTGACAATCTAGATAACAATGAAGAGAACCATATATAGTGACATTTGTGTGGCAATCCAAAGGTTGCCCTTTCTCCATCTTCAATCAATGGTTAAGTTGTGTTGTTCACATTTTTCCACCTTTTATCCCTTTTAAAACCCACTTTTCGCCCTATTCAATTTGATTTTATTTTAAGACCCAACTTATAATTAAATTTTTTAACTTATATTCAGATTTTTATTTAGTTAATGAGATTTGTGTATGAAAGTACCATTTAGGCACAGGTTATTCCTAGTTTTAAACACGTCGCACAAAGATGCAAGGGGAAAAATACACCTGTCACAATAATACAGTCATGACAGTTGTGTGGCAATCCAAAGGTTGCCCTTTCTCCATTTTCAATCCATGGTTAAGATGTGTTGTTCACATTTTTCCACCTTTTATCCCTTTTAAAACCCACTTTTCGCCCTATTCAATTTGATTTTATTTTAAGACCCAACTTATAATTAAATTTTTTAACTTATATTCAGATTTTTATTTAGTTAATGAGATTTGTGTTTGAAAGTGTCTTTAGGCACGAGTTATTCCTAGTTTTAATCACATTGCACAAAGATGCAAGAGGAAAAATGTACCTGTCGTGATAACACAGTCGTGGCATCCAAGTGAGCAAAGGTGGTTGCAGGAGCAGGATCTGTCAAGTCATCAGCAGGCACGTAAATAGCTTGGACAGATGTGATGGAACCTTTCTTGGTAGTAGTAATACGCTCTTGAAGGCCTCCAAGATCCGTAGCCAGAGTGGGTTGGTAACCGACAGCGGATGGAATACGGCCAAGCAAAGCAGACACCTCTGAGTTAGCCTGTTAGATGAACAGAAAGAACATGAGAAGATGACAATGGTGGCAAGATGGAGAAGTTGTAGCACAAAATGAATAATAATTCCAATCATGCAGCAGGATTAATAAGTCATAAAGGGAATGTTTGAATCCCGGGTTGGGGAATTGAGATTAGGACCTTAGGGAACATGTGGCCCCACATGATTTCCAGAATGGATTTGGCCGGCGTTTGTCGCGTCTCGAATTAAGGCTTGGATTGGATTAAGATGGTTTATTTTTAAATTTAGTCACATGTACATGGGATTATCTAATACCAAATAAAAGGTGAAATTAGATAGTAAAGGCATGTGGAATATCCAATCTCATCTATTATCCCGCAGCTCCACATCTCTACTCTATTCCCAACCTTAATCCCATTTTTTTCATTCCTTCCCAAAAATAATCCGGAAACCAAATGAGCCCAAAGATACCACATCAAAAGGAGCCCAAAGATACTACATCAAAAGGAGCCCACCTGGGTAAAACGGAAAATGTTGTCAATGAATAGCAGCACATCCTGCCCTTCAGCATCTCGAAAGTGTTCTGCTACAGTCAAACCAGTAAGCCCAACACGAGCACGAGCACCAGGTGGCTCATTCATTTGTCCGTACACAAGAGCACATTTGCTTTCACTCTAATGGAAAAGAACATGATAAATACAACTAAAAAAGAAGCCAAAACCACGAGTATAGAGCATTGAGGAGCAAGCCAAAAGAAACAATCATATACACTGCATTAACCTGCTTTTCACCAAGCTTAATGACGCCACTCTCAATCATTTCCCTGTACAGATCATTCCCCTCACGAGTACGCTCACCGACACCAGCAAACACAGAGAAACCACCTGATCAAGCATAATAATCAGCCATCAACAAGGAGAGCATTAAGCAGATCAATGCCTTGAATATTAATTTTACTAACCGTGGGCTTTTGCAACATTGTTAATAAGTTCCATAATAAGCACTGTTTTTCCTACACCAGCGCCACCAAACAGTCCGATTTTACCACCTCTTTGGTACGGTGCAAGAAGATCAACAACCTGTATATGAATACAATTGCGTATCAGAATAAATACAGTGATCAAACTTATCTAGGCCCAAGAGTAGGATTTGAGTACAAAATATATAAATGATAGAAAAATAAACGTTTGAAAAATGAACCAGAAGTTCAGTTTCATCTATTACCTTGATTCCAGTGACAAGGATCTGTTGTTCAGTTGCTTGGTCAACAAAAGAAGGAGCTTCTCGATGAATGGGCAAATAGTGGTCGGTTTCTATAACAGAATTTGGATGAACAGACAAGCAATTCCATAGTTAATTTTTTTTTTTTTTAATAATTGGGACATTCAATAAAATTGAGAGCACAGTTTGTATTGCTAACTCATCAATTTATATCATTTTTTAAAAGTGATTAGATTGCTTACTAAGTTCGCCTTTTTCATCTATAGGCTCTCCAATGACATTCATGATACGACCAAGGGTTGCCCTACCGACTGGTACCTGTCATGATCACAAGGGAAATAATATTATGATTGTAAATAACCACAAAAGAACCACAAAGCTTATAGAAACTAAAAAGACAACAATTCACTCTAAATGTGACATGAAATATACATTCCTAGAAAAATAAACACCAAGCATTATAAACAATAGGGATTTCAATAAATAGAGATATTTACTAGATAACCAACTTTACAATAAACACAACGAACATCAACCGATAAAATGCACCTAACCAGACTCAAAATAGGGAAAAAAACAAGGGGCAGTGGTGAAATCAGCACCCAACAAACCCAAACAACGTACTAGCATCAATCATATAGAATTTGTTTCAAAAATATCTGGAGAAACCCCCGCAGTTAATTGAGGTAAAGATTAAAGATTTCTAATCATCTTGAACTTAGGCTACTAGCTTTTGTAGGAGGGGACAAATGTAGTTCACAAATATGAGTTTCAATGCACCAATTAAACCATGAGTGATTTTTTATTTTTAGTTTTTATCAGTTATCAGTGTTCATACTTTCAGCAGAAGCATAGAGAATTCATAGATACGTACAGATTTATCACGAATGAAATTATACAATAAATCCCATCAATAATCACAACAATAGATCTCACGGAAAAAGAACTAAAACAAAAAAAAAAACAAGAAAAGAAAACAGTCGTTGAGATCCATGGATAATAGTCAGATCTCCACATTCAGAGTATGAAATTCATGAAATAGGTCAAAAATCCAAAAGCGAACTATAGATCTCGCGAAACGTTTCACCTAAATACCAGTAAATTCAATCAAGAAACCTTCCTAAGATCGAAAAAACAAACTTACAGTGATTGGCGAACCGGTGTTAAGAACTCTCTGGCCGCGCACGAGTCCTTCAGTTCCATCCATGGCAATGGTCCTCACCATGTTCTCTCCCAAGTGCTGCGCCACCTCCAACACCAACCGGATCGAGTTGTCGAGGACCTCAAGAGCCGTCAGGATCGGCGGCAACCCCTCGTCGAACCTCACGTCGACAACGGCTCCGATGACTTGGCATACCTTCCCGATGGACCCGGCGCCGGTGAACTCGTCAGTGATCTTTCCGCTAGGACCACCTGTTTTCGGTGGCGGTGGCTGCCCCGCCGGCTTCGAGGGAGCAGCGGCGGAGGTGGCGTAGTCCAGGGCGCGGTTGAGGAGGAAGCCCTTCGGAGAAGGACGGTGCAGGGAGGGGCACGGCGAGGAAGCTCTCAGTGACGATTTCAATGGCGACCGATGTACGGACGATCGGAGGAGAGAAGACAACAGCCTCCGTGAAGCCATGGTCTTAGAGAGAGAAAGTTAGGGTTTGTAAGACTATCCCTCTCTTTATCTACTCACTGGTTACAACTGTTACTCTGTGTCCGAATGGAAAATTGAGATTTTTTTTATATTTCTCTATCTTTTCGGGAGTCGAATAGAAGTGACGCCGTTTGGCATGTAAGAACAGATCAACGACGACGTTTGATATTATACCTCGCTTCCTCGTTGAACAAGGATCCTAGATCCTCTCCAATTCTCTCTCTCTCTCTCTCTCTCTCTCTCTCATAGTATTTCTGTAAAATATATATATATATATATATATATATAAAGAATTCCTTGCATTTAGCTTAGAGAATCCAAAGGTTGTCTATTGTCAGAAGTATTCTTAGCATTCTTGCACACAAATTTTTGTTTTTATTTTTTTAGCAATTTTATTTCTTATTCTTTCAAATAAATTGACTATATA
>JAOTRH010000002.1:4219331-4244809 GCA_034768845.1 Heliamphora exappendiculata
ATTCCTGTTATTTCATTTTCTGTAATTTCAGATTATTGTAAATTGTTGAAAGTTTAATAAAGATGTATTTTCTGGATTCTCGAGCATGTATTTTATTTTGGCGTTGGATATTCTTCCAACAATTTTAAATTTTAAATTGAGAAAATATAATTTGATTGAATTAAAAATGATATAGAGAATAAACAAACAATTAGAGGTTTAATGGTTGTCTACTCTTTTAAGCGTGTCATACACCTCATGAGCGGTTACATGGATTGATTGAAAGTTGTGAATCTAATGAAATGGGACATTACCTCTTTTGGTGTAGATTATAAAACTGTTTTTTTTTTTAATTGGTTTATGCTATTGATTTGAAACTAGAGATTTTAAATGTATGCATGAGAATTTAGGATGATTTTAATTGAGTTGCGATTTTGTTGTTAGGATCCAGACAGAGTCTATGTATATTGCGTTGCTTGCTTTTATTACAGGTTATTTTATAAACGGTTCAACCGTTGGATTATCCAAAAAATCGGAGAAATTTTGCTAATCTTTTCTTAAAATTTAATACTTAGAATGTTTTTTTAAAAATCATTGAAAGTGACGTCTTTATTCTCTCTCCCCACTTTCTTTCTACTATTTTTCTTGCTGTTTTCTTAGAAGAGATATATTTTTTAAGTTTTTTAGAATGTTAGATTAATAGTTCTTAGTTTACTAACAACATTCGATACTATTTAGGCTTTGGACAAAATTTGGTTTGAGACCCTGACTAATAAGAGTAAGCTAGATGCACAACCAAAGCTCTTCATCCAAATTATTTCTAACAAGACCAATAATACATTGGCTATCATTGACAGTAAAATCAGTATGAAAAAGGCTGATGTGTGCTAATTTTACTATAATTACCATTAATTTAACTACTTGATAACTAACTATTTTGTTAGGCTGCTTTTTAACCTCTAATTTAATTGATTCAAATTTAGTGAACAATCTTAGTACAATTGTGAGGTTTGAGGCCAAAGAGTTCATGGAAGATGTGAGCATGATTGGGAAATTTGGTATTGGATTCTTCTCCGTTTACTTGGTTTTTGAAAAGGTCATAGTGTGATCTCAAAGCACAATGATGATGAGCAGTATGTCTGGGAGTTCTAAGTTGGTGGGTTTGAGGCTTTTTCATTCTAATTATGTGTTGTTTTTTGAAATATTTATTTATTTATTTTTAGTTATTTCTTTTTTTATTGACCAGCTTGAATAATCATGGTATTTGATGCCATGCACGGTGAATAATCATGGTTTTTGAACCTTTTCAACACGTGCTATGCTGAATATGTAATTGTTTTAGAGAAATTATTAAAATGCACGAATAATTTTAGAAAAAATGATAGAAATACCTTTAGACACGGGTCGATCCTAGTAGAAAGATAATACAAAACTCATAGTTCGAAACAGCAAAACAGATATGTAAGTTTTACTGAATAAACCAAACCGATCACAAAAACTAGTGATTAATCAGTTTTCATTTGTTGCTCGGTCAGTTCGGTGGCTGCATTCCAAAAATTTCTGAAACCGATTTGGTCTTGGTGGCTAACAAAAAATAACCAATCAAAACCAAACCACACCGATTAATCTTAGCCATCCATATATTTTAATTCATCCAATCTTGTTCGTCTATTCTAGCTACGTGGTTTACGTCTAACGTCGTTGTCATCACCAACTCATCGAATACTCGACTCGACTCGACGTTGTCGATGGTCGGTTATTGCTCAAGTCTGAACTTCTAAGGTTAGTTTTATCACTTTATGTTCTCATTTTTCTTGTGATTCCTTTTTGTGATTTTGTTCTTTGTTAACATATTTTCTGCTAAGTGCTATAACATGTTTTATTTGATTCCATTTTAAAAGTCTATTGTTCAGACAGTTTAGAACCACCGTTGGAATTTTTTAGGGATTTCGTTTTAACAATCAGTTAAATTTTTTACAAAAATACACTTCGATCTTTTTCCTTCAATTTTTGGTTGTACAGTGCAAATGTGTACTACGTTAGTTCCATTGTGTGATTTGATTTTGAGATCTTGCTTTGAATGCTTTCTACTCTTGCTTTTAATTTTGTTTTCGCCTTTTCTGACGCCTTAAAAAAATTGAAATCAAGTTTTTAAATTTTATTCTATTTGTTTATCATTTAGATAATTGATTAACTGTGATTATTGTTGCTTTGTTGTTATACATTTCATAATTTGTTCTCAATTTCTTATTTTTTCTCAGATGGCTAATTCAACCATGACCCAAGAACAACCTAATAGTACTACTGCTGCCGATCCTATTGTACAATAAATTAATAAACCAAGCAATGGATGTAGTACTAGGAGGAGCGGTAAGAAAAGATCTATAGTTCGGACCATTTCACAAAATTAAAGTGTGAAGTTGGTAAAACACCTAAGGCTGCATGTAACTATTGTGGTACCAATTATGCATGTGATACGAAGTCAAATGGAACAAAATCGATGTTAATGCATATAGTCTAGAATTACAATGTAGAAAGTATTCCTTTCGAAATCAAGATAAGAGGCAAACCATTCTAACTTTTAAACCCACAAATGAAAGTGAGGGACAAACATGTGGTCATCTTGCAGTCGTAAATTTTAGTGTGAATGCATGTAGAAAGGCCCTTGTCGAGATGATAATCATGGATGAGTTGCCTTTTAAGATTGTGGAAAGTGAAGGATTTAAACGGTTTATGCATGTGATTCAACCAAAATGGATTAAAATCCCATATACAGTCACAATTGCAAAAGACTGTATGTCCATTTATACAAATGGAAAGAAAGTCTTGAAGAAAGCACTTAATGATTAACGAATTTGCCTTACTGTCGACACTTGGACATTTGTTCAAAATTTGAATTATATGTGTCTTACAACCCATTTCATTGTTTGGTAGTGGTAGTGGTAATTGTAATAAATAAATTATGAATATACCTTAACAATTATATGTGGTTAGTCGTGGTAGTAAATGAATTATGAATGAGGAGTATTATTCTATTTAGAAGTGGTGCGAGTTTAAATAGAATATTCTAAGAATTAGTGTTTTGATTTCACATTTTGGCTTTTTACCTTCTTTGCTTTTTTGCTAAATAGACCATGTTGGCTATTTTGCGTTTTAGCCAAAAAAACTAGGGTAGCCAAACGGTGGATAAGACTTCTTTCACTATTTGTCCCATTTATGATGAGGTTGAAGCCATAATATTGTTTTAAAAGGTCTAAGCCATAGTAAAAGTAAATAATTAAAGTTTTAAAAGGTGAAAAAATGATAAAAATGAGGACAATTTTAGAAGTTATAAACAATCTTGCAAGAATGTTAAGAGAACCATTAAAGATGTTAAATTAAAAGTTTATAATAATTTTTATACAAAATTAGATAGTAAAAAGTGAGAAAATAATATCTGTAACTCGCTAAGTGGAGAGAAATGAGAAGAAGAAACCTTATTCAAGTTAAATGTATAAAAGCAAAGATTTAAGAGTGTTAGCGAAGAATGAGGAGATTAAGAAAATATGAAAAATTTATTTTAAGAAATTATCAAACAAAAAAAATGTAAAAAGATCCAGATGAGAGGAATCTGATAACTTGAATAAAATTAGAGAATATAAGTTCTATCGCATAATAAAAAAATTTAAAGTGAAAACTGTAATAAAGTGAATGAAATTAGGAAAAATTTTAGGACCAAATGTGATTTCATCATGAGATTATGAATCTTCTATTAATTTGATTTTTGACATGAATGATCTTCTTAATAGCTTTAAATCATTAGCAGTACAAATCATCAAAATGAATTCCAATTAAACTCTATAATAGAGGAGCCTAACTCCATTTAACTATGGAAATTCACCCAATTGGCGCCATATGGTACACAAAACATTTAAAGAATTTGTTAAATAATATAACAATGAATATTACTCGCACTCAAGCTAGATTACTTGTTGGCCACCATCGCCTAACCCCTCCGCACCCTTCTCTGCCCTCCCAGAATGCCCCTCCCCCTTCTCAAATTCCTAGTCACCTCCATTGCCCTCCACTGTTGCCTTCATTGCCTCTCCCCCACTCTCTCTCCCCGATAACCCCACTCTTTCTTCCCTCCCAGTCACTTTCCATCTCTCTCTCTCTCTCTCTCTCTCTCTCTCACACACACACACACACACACACACACACACAAACGTGTTGTTGCTCCACACCCACTTTTCTCTCTCTTTGTAAAAGCTACAGATCCTAAATCTTGGAATTTTAGATTTTTATTGAGGAGGGGAAACAACGGTTGTGTGAGTGAGAAGATAGAGTGAGAGAGAAAAGGAGACGGGTGGGAAGGGTTGGATGATGGCAGCCAAAGACTAGCTATAGATGAGTAAAAATGAGTGAGGGGGTGAGACATGGGAGTAATTACATTTAGAGTCTTGTCACTGGTTGGAATTTCATAAAATAAAATAAATAAATAAAAAACTAGGCGCATTTAGAAGAACTCTAGGTGTCAATAGAATCCCACGTGTTAGAACTCATTAAAAGTTGGATATTACTTTACTACCCTTTTATAAATTCTTTCTTTCGTCTTCTTAGTTCTTATTCCTTTGCCTACTCCAACAAAGAAACAAAGAGGGAGATTGGATGGTGATGGTGATAGTTTTGGGAAAGCATGGAGATATGGAAAGAAACGAAAATTTTAAGAGATAAATGATGAAACTTGGAAGATTGCGCATGAGATAGGAATTTAAAATTCTATGGGCTTCACATGTCAAATTTTGTCTCATTTGAATTACTTATTACACGTTCCATTTGTCAATTAATAATACCTTGAATTTTGATTTATTTATATAAATTTTGTGGTATTTATAATATCACCCCATATTATTAGCTACATTATACCCTAATTATATTTTTCCTTTATCTCAGTATTAAAATTAACTGTTAAGTTTTTTTTATCTTATTAGTTATTCCACTCTAAATAAACATGAATTAAAATTTTTTTTAGTATACATAATATTATATTTTCATAGTAACAATGCAAGTGGACTACTGGCTCAATAATTTAAATAAAGAACCTAACAATACGGTCCAAAATACTTAAGTCAAGTTATTAGTAGTAACTCACAAATTTCTTTATATACTAGATTTAATTTTTATATTCTACCGATGTAAGATAGAGTATCACAATATCTCTTACTCAAATACGCGACGCTTTCGTTGCATGGCCCTAGTTTGTCTTTTGGTTGGAATGTGGATAGCAATCTATAAGCGTGCACAGGTATACAACCTCGGAGTCTATACCTTTTTCTATAGCCTCTACTCCTCTATGCACACCGTCACAGAGTCCTATTGGAAGCCGAAGTTGGTTCTAATACCATTTATAACGATCCAAGTAGACAATTTGTCCAATTATTTAAATAAAAACCTTAATAACGCGGTCCAAAAACTTAAATTCAAGTTATTAATAGTTGTCTACATGTTTCATTATACAACAGATTTAATTTTTATCTCCTACCGATTTGAGATGGGCATCACATTTGGTCGGCTCTTTATTGATTTTTCACACCAAATCGCAAAGTTCTGTTTGTATTGTCATGGAACGGAAACATAAAATTGAAGGGTAAACTGAACGGAAACATAAAATTGGAGTTTAGTTTTTGGCATTATATGGACACAGCACTGTAGCATAAAACCTAACATTTTGATTTTTGCAAATAAAAAAAATTAACATTTTGAAGCCTGAGATTGAAAAAATTCTGATTTCTATCACAGCAGAAAATGAAAACATCCAAAATAAAAACAAATAACATTTTGATTTCTGGAAATCTACAGTTCTGAACCAACAGTTGAATACATATAATAGCATAAATGCAACAATTAAATCAAAAGAGATTCTGAATCTCATACTAATAGCATCAATAATTAATACCCAATTCAATTAAAAAGAAATTACTCGAATAAACTAATTAAATAAATTCATGAAACCATAAGACAATAAGAGCAGTAGAGTGAAGGTCTTGAATGCTGAAATTGTGAAACACTGAAACAGCATCTAGTCATCTACTTAGGTCTGAAAGGCTGAACCAGAATTAAACAAACTAATAAGAGAGTGAAAGTGTGAAACAGCATCTCAAGGCTCCAGCGCAGCCATCCACCAAGAATTCAAAGGCACACACTGCAAACTGCCACCTGCAAACGCCTACAAACATATTAGACATCAATGGTGGTTGAATCTTTCTCATTTGATGCTAGATTAACCACTAAAATCTAAAGAACGCGCCAAGTTAAAATAAAAAAATCTCATAATTAAAGGGAAAAAACCATTAGTTGGAAAAATACAAGTTATTACCCTAATCATGTAACTCTACTTCATCCAATTCATTTATAAAGTTGATTTGACTCGGAGTACGCAACCAATTTTGAGAAAAAATGAGAGCCTCGACCATATTGGGAGATAGATTATTACAGAATGGATCAATTATACGCCCTATGGTGCTAAAAGCTTATTCTAAAATAACTGTAAATTCGAAAATTGCTAGAACATCGTATGCTACTTGTGAGAGAATATAATATTTTGGAGTTCAGACGTAAGCAATAAGCTGCGGTGGCTCAATTAAATGGATGTCTCAAATGACGAAAAGTTGTGCATTATTAGACTCAGTCGCAATGGGCAAAATATTAATTTTAAAAAATAATTTTGTAAAACAAATTTTAAATCTTTTTTAATAGAAAACATTGATTATTTTGTATTGTATTTATTTATAGCAAAATAATTTTGAAAATTCAAAAACATTTTTTGAATTTTTTTGAATATTGTGTTGTTTTAAAAAGTACTCCAAAAAAATAGATTAAAAAAATTATTTACCAAACAATTCTTATGTGTTTTTCTATAAATATAAAAAACCAGAAACAGAAAAACTCTATACCAAATTCTTTTTGATATTTTATTCCCTGCTACGGGTAGAATAAAAATGCTTTTGGAGCTAACCGTTTACCATTTCCCGCCATTTCTTTTTCTTTCTCATCACAGTTTCTGCATTGGGAGAGAAAATCCAAGCAATGGGACGACAAAACCTAGTTGAGGAAGCCCTAATCCTCCTTCGAAGTAGACTCTGCAACCCCAAATTCATCTTCTCTCTTTTCTCCGACTCTCCCGACAGCAACTTCAGGTCCAATCCCCCTCTCCGCACGCCTAAACCCTTTCTTTTGGTTGCCAAGAAAATGTAGGAAAAGATAGAAATCTATCTTTTCTTTTTTCTTAAGTACCAAATGGGCATGGACTATTCCTTTTAAATTTCCCGGCTTTTCCCCCTTCATTTTCTTTTGTTGATTTTATTCATGCTTACACTGTAAATTGACTTCTTGTGGAAAGATGGATAAACAAATGCAAGTTTTTTATTTTTTTCAATTTATTTTTTGGGATTTCAGCAAGTTGAAGTTTATAGTATCAAGTTCGGTTACCGAGGCATGTAACAACTCAGTTCTGCTTCTTGGTCCCCGTGGTTGCGGAAAAACAGCGGTAATAAGCACTGCCTTGGATTAATTTTGTGTTTGAGATGCTAATAGTTAATTGCTAAGATTACTTATTCGTGTTCAAGTTGTTAATCCTATTTACTTCCACCTTTGTTTGTTTAGTAGTTGATTTTGATGCATTTCAGGTGTTGGAGCTTGTTATTGAAGATCTATTGAAAGAATTTCCTGATTTGATATCAGTGGTATGCTTCACGAGACAATAAATATCTTCCTCTGGTTGCTCAACTTATTTATTATTTCAACTGAAAAAAGTACTCATCTCTCGGCAATAGTGAAGAATTAAGTTTAGTTGCTCAGCATTTTACAATTGCATTTTCCTGTGGAGAGTGACCAAACCAAATCAAACCAAATTAAGCCTTTGTCCCATTCCATTGGAGTCCGCTATATAAATTCTTTTACGCAATTCTGTTCTGTTAAATGCCATATCTTCAGTTATTTTTATTAAATACGGCATCTCATTCTAATTTGGGTCTACCCCTCCCCTTAGTTTTCCATTATCCAAGATCTTGTCATTTTTTTTTACTACTGCATCAACTGATCTACGTTATATGTGTTCGAATCACCTTAATCTATTTTCTTACAACTTATCCTTTATTAATGCGACCCCTACCATTTCATGAATCTTTTCATTCCTAATTTTATATTTTCTAATTACACCACTCATTCATCTTGACATTATCAGTTCAGCAACACTCATCTTATTTATGTGATCTTTTTTAACAGCTCAACATTTTGTCCCATATAAAATTGCTGGTCTAATAGTTGTTCTATAAAATTTTTCTTTTAATTTCGTAAGTATTTGTCGATCACATAGAACGCTGGAAGCATCCATTCACTTGAGCTAACCAATTTTGATTCGATGGGTTACATCATTTGTAATTTCTCAATATTTATTAATAATTGAACCTAAATAACAAAAATATTTATTCTTAGGTATCTCTTGATTTTTGAATATTTACTTCTTCACTATTATTACTTCTATTACTACTAAAATTCTATTTCATATATTTAGTTTTGTTCCTAGTTACTTGAAATGTTTTTTATTCAAATACTTTTCTCCACATTTCTAACTTAGTGCTAACTCTACTCCTAATCTCATCTACTAAGACAATATTATCAATGAACAATATATACCATGGAACATAGTTCTGAATATGTCTAGTCAGTTCATTTATAACTAAAGCAAAGAAATAAGATTCAAAGCGATCCTTGATGTAATCCTACTGTAATCGGGAATTCAATTGTTTCTTATTTGGGTGATCTAATCGTTGTGGCAACTCCATTATGCATGTCTTTTATCACATCAATATACCTCTTTGTCACTCCTTTTATCTCAAATGCCCACCATATGATATCTCTAGACATTGTATCATAGGCTTTTTCTAAGTGCATAAAAATCATATGAAGATCTCTCTTCTTTTCTCTATACTTATCTATTAATCTTCTCAATAGGTGGATTGCTTCCATAGTTGATGTATCATGCATAAAATCAAACTGATTCTATGACGTTGTTGTTATTCTTAGTCGATGTTCAATCATTCTCTTCCATAACTTCATCGTACGACTCATTAACTTGTTACCTCTATAATTGTTACAATTTTGAATATCTCCTTTAGTTTATATATAGGAACTAGAATACTCTTTCTCCACTCTTTGAACATTTTTCTAGCCATTATGATTTTATTAAATAATTTTATTAACTAATATACTCCCACTTCGTCTAGGCATTTCTACACCTCCACAAGGATACTATCTGCTCCTAAAACTTTACCTGATTTCATTTTCTTCATTGTTGTTTTCACTTCAAACTTTCTTATTCTGCGATAGAACTTATATTCTCTAGTTTTATCCGAGTTATCAGATTGCTCTCTTCCGGATCTTTCTACATGTTTTTCGTTTAATAATTTCTCAAAATAAGTTTTTCATATTTTCTTAATCTCCTCATTCTTCACTAATACCCTTGAATCTTCGCTTTTTGTACATTTAACTTGAATAAGGTTTATTGTTCTCCTTTCTCTTCACTTTGCGAGTTATAAATGTTATTTTCTCTCTTTACTATCTAATTTAGTATAAAAATTATCATAAGCTTTCAATTTAGCATCTCTAACAGTTCTCTTAATGTCCTTACAAGTTTGTTTATAGCTCCTAAATTATCCTCATTTCTATTATTTTGCCACCTTTTAAAATATTTCTTTTATGACATTACTATGGCTTGGACCTTATCATAAACGGGACGGATAGTGGAAGAAGTCCTATCATGCTTCTTCTAGCAGTAATTAAATCAATGGTGTCTTAAATACTTGTTACAAATGGAGCTTCCACCTTACTTGCTAGAATTCCGTGGGTAGTCATACCAGAGACCTCGGACCAATCCCAGCATTATTTATGTGTCTGGTAGGCGATAGCCCTTCGGCTCAAGCTCGTCATAGGGATTAAGCGTAAACTTGGAGGTCTTGTGTTTGGTTCACACGGGGCCGGGGGGAGGGGGTGTTGGAGATGTGTTCTGCTGGTTGTGTAGCTTATTATTGCCTTTGAGCAGAAAGGAAAGCTCCTTATATTAGAGCACTTGGGATGTCAGTAAATTTGATTTTAATTTTTTCAGAAAAGTTATTGCAGTGATGTCTCCTTAACTTTGTTGAACATTTTCTTATTTGGTGAATAATGTAATCTTATGATGGTTTCAGATAAAGCTGAATGGGCTTTTACACAGTGATGACAATTGCGCACTCAAGGTTCATGTTGATACCCTCTCATAATTGTTGCCATATTTTGGACTTCCCTACACATTCTTATTGCAAGTGTTTGGATTTAGTGCTTTAGGTGCAAATTCAATTCCAATGCAAAAAATTATGAAATGGTAGAATGCTAATTGTCATTTCCTGTTATCATCTAGAAGTTGCATATTCCTCGGCTCCCTACCGCTCCAGCCGCTTGTATTTTCTTGTATTCCAGAAGAAAAGAACACCAAAAGAAGAAAGAGTAATATAGGAGCTCTACAAACCTATTGAGTCTCTCTCTCTCAAATGTAACTGTATCTAGTAAGTGCTAGTATAAAGAAGCTCATCTTATGGGAAGTTATATGTTATGGTTATGCATAAACGATAACCATAATATAGCAGGTGTTAGTATAAAGAGCCCATTTTATAGATGTGGTAAAACTACCTCATCTATAGGTCTCTGGATTTGTTACATTAAGAGTGTTTAATAGGTAGTAAAACTACAATAATTCACCATTCAAATGAATTAGAATGGTATGAACCTTTTACTATTATAAATCGTACATTTTATTTGCACCGTACACTTAAAAAGATAGCTTTTGTAAATCTTGAAAGTTGAAATTCTTGCATCAATTTTTAAATACTAGAGCGGAACATAAAAATTTAGAAGGCTGGCGGCACTCTGAAGAATATTTTCTGAATCACATTACACTTGGTTGTAATCTCGAACTCTGAGGTAAATGAAGTTAATGGACTGTGTGGATGGTAGTGAATAAGAATCATGTATGAATGATATCTTTCCAGAAAGCAATGTACAGCTTCAAGCCTTCAATGGAAACTATTTGGGTTGTTGGGCAGAACCAATACTACTTGTTTTAATATGCACAGTTATGACAGTGCTTATCTGCTTATACAATATATTCTCAGCTCTCTTTTCTGTAGAAATTCAACTAAAAGTGGTTTAAGATTGATCTTATATTCTGGAAATTTAAGTTTCTATTTGTCCTTTATATTCTTTTCTCATTTTATTTTTATTTTCCCCTTTCTTGTA
The DNA here is from genome assembly GCA_034768845.1 of Heliamphora exappendiculata. Lineage (NCBI taxonomy): Eukaryota > Viridiplantae > Streptophyta > Magnoliopsida > Ericales > Sarraceniaceae > Heliamphora > Heliamphora exappendiculata. Next base: position 4,230,618 of record JAOTRH010000002.1, read on the forward strand.
CATTCTTATCTATGCATCAGGAAATTTCTAGACAATTATGTGTGGAACATCAATTATTGTTCTCAAAAATGGTAACATGCACTATCCATTTTCAGGTCATATGATGTGTTGGAACGTAATTAATTTAGTAATTGTGATTTTGTATGATATTTGTAGGCACCGTTTGATGATAACACCCAGTTCATGATATCCATGTTAAGGTGAGTACAGAAAATGTGGTTGATGTAGTCTTCTGCCCGTCACAAACTCAACTAGGCTCTTTTTAATTTATGTTATGATTTTTGTCAGACACTTTTAGTTTTAGGGCTGGTAATTTTTGCCAAGCCTATACTCACTTGCCTTGTCTTGTTGCCAGGGAATGTGGATTAGCACATAAAACAGCTATTTTTGTACTGGATGAATTTGATCTCTTTGCACAGGTAAGATTTCCAGGTGGTTTCTATTATTGTTTCTCTTTTGTCATTGCTGAATTCTGGAAGATGCCACACTAATGTCTTCTTCTTACACTTTTTGTATCTTTGGCATGTGTGTGCAGGTTTGTTTGCTTTGCATGTACATTATCTCTTGGTGCAATTGGATGAATGATAATCATTATAAAACTCCTATTCAAAGAAATTTGGTCCTGCTGAGAATATTCTGGTTCTGATCAATTTTTCATTTCTAGATGTTACTTGCTTCTCCTCTCTGGCAATTTTCAGGGTAAACAACGATTGCTTTATTGCTTGCTAGATGCAATGCAATCTGTAGCATCACAGGCTGTTGTAATTGGTGTGAGTTGCCGACTGGTATGTTCCTCCACACTTTCAATTTCATTGTCTTGTTTAAATTTGTTCTATTAGAAATTGAAGTTAGGCCCGTCATTATTAGAGTTACCAGTCATTATTAGAGTGAATATAGAATTTATTCCCCCTTTCCCCCTCTTGTTGCTAGTTGTGAACCCAGAATCTGTTAGTGAATGGAAGTTGGTGTTTAGAGTAAAAGTGAATAGTGCAAAGCAAAACTAAATGTACAAGCCCTTTTGGGTGGAATACTTCATTAATAATGCACGGGCTACACAAAAAATACATTTCATGATCCACAAAATGTTGTGCAATATGTAGAGAACACTGATAAATTAGGTATTGCACCATGCAGGATGCTGATCAGCTCTTGGAAAAAAGAGTAAGATCTCGTTTCTCACATAGGAAGCTGTTGTTTCTTTCTCCCTCAAAGGAAGATTTGCAAAGGTAATTTCTCTATTATCTGCCTCAGGAGCGCTGCTACAGCTTATGTCGAGATTGAATATTCTAGATAAGGACATCATGCAGCATTGATCTTCTTACCTGTTGGTTATGCAGACTGTTAAGGCACATTTTAGTATTGCCTACAGATTCAGGCCTTCCTCATGACTTTGTTATCGAGTTCAATGCCAAACTTCTTGTATCCTTTCCCTAACTTTCTTTGTTAATAATGGCACAACCAACTTTGGCTTTTGGGATATTAGCATCATATGGTGAGCTTGAGAGAAGATAGGAGTTTCAACTTATGTTTATTGGCTAGTGTTTGAGTTTAAACATGATACACCAAACTGTCAACTTAATTTTTCTGTTCGTTTGAATGCTGAACTCTATGCAAATGCTATTCGAACCAATTATATACCGTTTTCTTGACTTGGGTTATGGGAATTGTCTAATGACGAGAATGTACTACCTGTTTTTTCTGTTGTAGACAAGCTTTATGTTACCTTTTCTAAAACTTCAATTAGAACTTCCAGCTATTCTTGATGTTTTTCCAATTATTTCATAGTTTTAGCAGCTCAAACAGTCACAATAGTTCTAGAAACTCTAATTCTGATTATTTAATGTGTAAACACAATTTCATATTGTTTCTTCCGGCTGCTATTAGTTCTGAGATTTCAATGTTGATGCATCTTCCTCAAGTACACCTCAAATGTTTAAGAACTTTCGTGCTCCCCCACCTTTTTATGTCTTAGCATTATTACAGTTGGGATGTCATGTGATCTATGCTATTTCTTTTTTTGGGAATAATTACATAATCTGCGAGAAATATTTTTAGCATTGGGCATGGATGCAATTGAGGCCTAAATGTATGAGGCATGTCTTTTGAGTGGTTCCTTGATGTTAAATTTGATGGATGAAGGAAAACAAGATATGCTAATTTAGATAGAACTTGTGAAAAAGATGGAAAGATAAGATTAAATAAGAGAAATCTTTTGCAATCAAATGTTTAACCCCCCTTTGCTTCTCTTTCACAACACTTACAGGTCTCTTAAAAATTGCACACATTTGCTTTTCTTGCTTTCTTTTAATCTATATAGCACCAGTATATATTAACTCACACTAAAGCCATGGAAGCGAAATAGGACCATGGATTACCTTCTATTCATTTTTTGTTTAGACATGAGAGTGTATGTGTAATGACCCAAGTGGACCACTGACCCAAAAACTTAAATAAAGAGCCTAACAGCGCGGGTCGAAATGCTTAAGTCCAAGTCATTGATAGTATCCCAAATAGCTCATTATAAATCAGACTTATTTTCTATTCATATGAGATAGGGTATCACAATATCCTCTAGTTAAATATGCGACAACTTCGTCGCGTGGTCAATGTTCTTTTTCTTGTTGAAATGTCGATAGCAGCCCATTAGCGGACATAGAGTAGTCTATTAGGGTGCACAAGATATACAATCTCGGGGCCTCTACTCCTATATCTACACCAGTACTGATACTATTTGTAACGACTCAAGTAAACTATTGACCCAATAACTTAAACAAAAAACCTAACAACACCGTCTAAAATACTTAAACCCAAGTTATTAGTAGTAGTCCAAATCATTCACTATATACTGGACTTATTTTTTATATCTCACCGATGTGGGATAGTGTATCACAGTGTGACCTCAAAATTATCACTTATATTAGAGTTTTTGTTTTTGAACTTTCACCAGAGGAACTGTAACACTTAAGTCTCTCAAAATTATTAAATTAAGCTTCATTTGGAGACTGCATAAAGGAAACTTGATGACATGTTTCTTTTGTTTGTTTATATCCACAAGTGGGCTTTTCAATATATTGAAAAGTGAGATCCAGACCGAGTATATGAAGATTTGTGTGGAAGTTTTATTATTTCAAAAAGAGATCATCTATCGTTGTTTTCTCACAGAAAGAGAATATGAGGCAGAAATTAGTACCTGCATTCAAAATGACACGAGGTGAAACCTTAAGAAAGGTAATATTCAATTTGATTTGCAATAAGATGTCCTACTACTGAAGATTTGCAATAAGATGTCCAACTTTTCCTGAACTTTTTATTGTTTTTCTTTACACACACACACACACACACACACACTTTGACAGGGGTAGGAATTAGATGCGGATGCTGTGAAGTTTGATTGAGTTTTAGCTAAGAGAAACCAATATGTGCACCTAGCTGTGTAATATTTACTAAGACAACCTTACCAATAATTACTTATTTAGTGCTATGTATATATATATATATATATATATATATATATATACATCGACACACACACACACACACATATTATATATTTTTCAGTTGTATGCCTCTGCACATGATGGTCACGTAAGCCATATACAATATATGCACACATGCGCACACATTTTAGGTGGTCTGGTTTGGGGTAAATGGGTGCATTTTACTCGAATTGGATTGGTGCATACCTCTAGTGTGGTGAGGATATGAATTCCTTGACATTGCTCAGAATATTTTAGCTGAGGAACGCTTTAAACAACTTATAGACACATTATCAAATTCTGATTCAACGTGCAACATACTTTTGAGATTTCTGTAAGTTTTCTGTACTTAGAATCATAAAAATATAACATTATAGCGGGAACATATACTACCGTTATTTCCTCCTAAATCTTAATATTGATTGTGCATAACACCAGGTTTTCTGCTGTTTGTAATATGGATTTGGAATCTGGCTTCCTATCATTTGAGAACTTCAAAGCTGCACTTTCAAGTATCCAAAGGCAGCCAAAGCTGGAATGCTTAAAAGGTATGGGGTATTTTAATAGTCTTCATTTGCTCTGTCTCATGCATTTCTTTCTTATGAAGTCCCTAGTATTCTAAAACTAGATTTTTTCCTAAAACACTCATTCTACCTGTTTAGACAAAACATTCTTCATTCCCATCCTCTCATAATCTTGCTGGTGCATTGCTTGGTTATCTGGTTTGTGCCGTATTATTTTTCAAATATTAAGTTCTTTGCTTAATTATATGGGTTCATTGCTTAGTTATATGGCCAAATATGATATTTGGGGTTAGATGGAGAAGAGGAGGCACAGAGTTTAGAGAAATAAATTTTGGGTGTTGTGTTTGATAGCAAAGGAGAAGAAGAATATTATTGCAATTAACAAATAGTTTAATCCTACAGATAAAGTTACAAAATATATATAAAGCAAAACTTAAACCCTAATTAGCCTTAAAGACTAAAGTATCCTTTAGCGAACAATAAAATAACAAAAGAACAAAATAACTAAAAATACACTTTTACACTCCCCTCAAACTCATGATGCGAACTCGGTGAACAGTGAGAGTTTGTTAAGCAAGAACAAAAAATGAGCCGACTTGGCTTCATTTGGAAAAGGGTTTAAAGCCCGGCCTTTTGGCTTTTTTGGCGCTTTTTGCCTTTTGGCTTACAGCCAAAAAATCTCGTTTGGGAACTCAAAGGCTTCTAGTCTTTTTGCCTTTTTGCTTTGTTATATAAAATAAATTTATATATTTGTAAAAAAAATTGTAACTTCTAATATACACGTCCGTTTTTTTTAAATATATTTTTAAAGTTTATTTGTTAAAATTTATTAAACAAGATCCATATTTAATATAAAATTATGTAAAAATAAATTTTTTTAAATTATAGCAACTTTTTTTTATTTACTTTTTATCCTTTTAGCTTGAAGCCACTTTAAGCTAAGTTTTTTGGTTTATTGCCTTTTGGCTTAAAGTTACCTCTACGGTTCACCAAACAAACTTTTTCTTAGCCTTAAAACGGCTTTAAGCAAAAAGTTTGGCTTAAAGCCATGTTGTCAAACGTGGGCGGAGTGTGAGTTTTAGTAAGAAATCGTCAAGCTTAATAAGGAGACAAAAGGTAAATCAATAGTACCAATCTGAAGATGCTGACGAACGAAATGACAGTCAATCTTTATATGCTTCGTAACTCATGGAAAACAGAGTTGTGAGCGATCTGGATGACACTCTTCTCATCATAGTAGAGAGAGGTAGGAGAAGAGAGGGAAACACCAAAATTAGTGAGTAGCCATCTGAGCTAAACAATTTCAGTAGTAGCATGAGTCATAGCACAATATTCAGCTTCAACAGTAAAACGAGTAATGGCATACTGCTTCTTGCTTTTCCAGGAAATGGGAGTCACCGAAAAAAATAAGAAAACTAGTAGACTTGTGGTCAAACACGTCGCTAGTTCAATCAACATCAACAAAAGCCCAAAGAGTCAAAGACAATGATGAAGATACTAATTATGAAGATACTAATAAGCTCTAAAAGATAGTACCGTGAACATGACGCAAAGTATGAAGCAAAACAACTCAATGAATGGAGCGAGGAGGGGCGGAAACAAATTGACTTGTCACATGTATGGCGTACACAATATCAGGACAAGTCACAGTAAAATATACCAAATACCCAACCAACTCTCGATAAACGGTAGGATCCTTAAGAAGAACAACATCAAAAGGAGAGAACTTGACATGCAACTCAATGGAAGTATCTAAAATCTTATCATCATTGAGATGGGCATGGTGGATCACCTTATTTGCATATTTTGACTGAGGTAAGAGATAGTGTTTAGGTGAAAAAGCAACATCTATACTAAAAAAGTAGGCAGAAGACCTAAGTCTTTCTTATCAAACTCACGAAATAGTTGTTTCACTTAAGTGATAATAGCGGAGTCGAAGCCAGTGATGATCATGCTATCCACATATAACAAAATAACCAACCCAGTAAGAGTGTGGCAGAGAAGTAGTGCAGAATTATGAGAACTAGGAGTGAAACCAATTTGAGTAACAGTAGATTAAAAACGCTCATACCAAGCACGAGGAGACTGCTTCAAACCATAAAGAGCACGCTGAAGACAATAAACAGTACAGGTAGATGAGGGAGCCCCAAAGGAGCATATAAACTTCCTATTTAAGATACCCATTGAGAAGTACATTCTTGACATCTAGTTGGAAAAAAGGCCATTGACGAATGGCAACAACATAAATCAATGTACGAACTGTAGTTATTTTAGCCACAGGTACAAAAATTTTCTCATAATTAATCCCATGCTTTTGAGAAAAATCCTTGGCAACTAACCTGGCCTTAATAACGTTTCCAAAGAACTATCAAAATAAGTTTAACTTTGTAAAATGACTTACATCTAATAAGGTTTTTATTAGTAGGCAGTGAAATCAAATCCCAAGTACAAGTCTTTTAAAGATCAGTTAATATGTCTTGCATGGCATTGATCTAATTTAGATCAGCACACGCTTCTTTATAGGATTGAGACTCAAAGTAAGAATGAATAGTAGATAAAAAAGCACGATAACAAGACGAAAAACAGGTATTAAAAAAATCAAGTCTTATCGGCAAGCTACGAGCACACAAAGGATAGCGTCGTTCAGGGGGATCAGAATCCACAGAGAAAGAGAAAATTATGTCGGATATACTTGATATGTGTTGGGAAGGAGGAGATAGCCTATGAGAATATACTAATGGAAGGGACGAAACAGTAGAAGGACGATACTGAGAAGGAAGGTCAAAAGCGTCAAGAGTACGAGTAAATTCGTCGGAAGGCATATCATTTGAGAAAGGATCAATAACAATTAGTCCTCTTTAGGAACATGGGCATATTTAGAAGGTAAAGTAAAATAGGAGCGATGCTCAAGAAACACAGCATGACGAGAGACATAAAGTCGTTTAGAGATAGGATCATAACAACGATATCCTTTTTGTTGAATACCATATTCCAAGAAGACTAAAAAGAGTGGAACGAGTACTAAGTTTATTGCGCTCCCTTTTGAAAAAAAGGACAAAACAAATACAACCAAAAACACATATCAAAGAATAATTAGGAGTTTGGCCCATCAATTATTTGTAAGGAAAAATGCCAAAAAGTGGGCGTGTAGGCAATGATTAAGAAGATACACGGTAGGTAAGAATTGCTTCTCCCTAGAAAGTGGTAGGGACAAATGAGGAAAGAACAAGAGAGCGAGCTGTGTCAGCTAATGTTTTTTTCCAGCTCTGCCATTTTGTGCAGGAGTGTCAGAACATGAAGATTGATGAATAGTGTCAGATATAGCTAAAAAGTCAGTGAATTCTGTTAAAAAATACTCCCCACCCAAGACAGAACAGAGGGTTTTGATAGTTGTAGAAAATTAAGTGTGAACTATGGATTGAAATGTGCGATAAATACAGAAGAAATTAGATTTGTGAGACATCAAATACACCAAACAAAACCAACTATTGTCATCAATGAAGGAAACATAATACATGTCCCGCCTTTGGTTGCAATGGGAGAAGGACCCCACACATCAATTTGGATAAGAGAGAAAGATGGTGTAGAAAGCGAAGTGCTTTTAGGAAATGGTACTGCTGATATTTTTGCGAGTTTACAACTACTGCATTCAGAAATATCACTAGCAAATACTTTACCCAAGCAACTAGACTGAATTAATTGTTTTAGACATTCACTAGACAAATGACCTAATCTAGAATGTCAAAAGTAAAAAGGAGAGAAATGCTGTGCTGATCTAAAGAAAAAGAAGATAAAGCCGCAGAGGAGGAATCTAAAGGGAGATGCAAACTTTCCAATAAATATAAACCATCAGCCTTATTCCCTATCCCAACCTGCTTCTGGGACGCCTGTGTTAACAAAGTAATATTATTGCTATTAACAAAAAGGCTTACTACTAATGATGGATTACAAGATATATATAAAAAGACATGAAACCCTAGTAATATAAGAATGACTGGACTACCATTTAGTTATATCTAAAATAACAAAAACACACTTTCACCCCCCCCCCCCAAACTCATGATGTGAGTCCAGAGAGCAGCGAGAGTAAAAAACAAAAGCGAGCCAACCTAATCTAGAATGCCAAAGGTAAAAAGGAGAGAAATGCTGTGCTGATATAAAGAAAAAGAAGATAAAGCCGCAGAGGAGGAATCTAAAGGGACATGCAAACTTTCTAATAAATATAAATCATCAGCCTTATTCACTATCCCAACCTGCTTCTGGGACGCCTGTGTTAACAAAGTAATATTATTGCTATTAACAAAAAGGCTTACTACTAATGATGGATTACAAGATATATATAAAAAGACATGAAACCCTAGTAATATAAGAATGACTGGACTACCATTTAGTTATATCTAAAATAACAAAAACACACTTTCAACCCCCTCCCCCCCAAACTCATGATGTGAGTCCAGAAAGCAGCGAGAGTAAAAAACGAAAGCCAGCCATAGTGTGAGTCTTTGTGAAGAAATCGACGAGTTGCAAGGTGAGCGAGACAAATGGTAAACAAATAATACCCAACTAAAAATGGTGACACACGAAGTGGCAATCAATTTTAATATGTTTTGTACGCTCGTGAAATACAGAATTATGGGTAATCTGGATGGCATTCTTGTTGTCACAATATGGAAATGTAGTAGACATAGAAGAGACACCCAAGTCAGAGAGAAGTCACCGAGATCAGACAATTTCAACAGTAGCATGGGCCATAACCCGATATTCAGCCTCAACAGTGGAGCCGGTGACCACAGACTGTTTCTTGCTCTTCTAAAAAATAAAAGAATCACCAAGAAAAATACAAAAACCAGTAGTAGACTTGCGATCATAAATATCATCAGACCAATCAATATCCGCATACACCTAAAGAGTCAACGAGGATGTAGAGGATAATAACCAACTTTGAAATATAGTGTGCTGAATGTAACTGATGATACGGAGTAAAGCTGACCAGTGGGTAAAGCAAGGAGCGGAGGCAAACTGACTAACAACATGAACATCATAAGCTATGTAAGGGTGGGTCACGGTAAGATAGACCTAACCCCCAACCAACTTTTGATAAAGTGAAGGATCCTCAAGTGGCACACCATCAGTGGAGGAGAACTTAATATGCAATTCAATGGGAGTGTCAACAATTTTATCGTCCATGGGTTAAGCACGGTGAATAACCTCATGAGGTATACGTTGATGATGGTTCACTCTAAGCTTTGGTTTCTCTTCACATCGTCCAGGACCCAGTGGATGCATTTTAAAGTGGTCTACATTGGGGTATTGGACGAATCTCCTTACTAAATCCGTTCAGCAAGTTGGATTATTCACTTTATTTGTTGCCAATGGAGTAGATGTACCACTAAGCGATCAGGGATCGTACATGATTCCGAGACGGAGGGAAGGAGATTGGAAATGATTTCCTTACCAGATCCGTAGCAAGTTGGATTATTCACTTGATTTGTTGCTAATGTAGTAGACGTATCACTGAGCAATCAGGGATCGTACATGATTTCGAGATGGAGGGAAGGAGATTGGAAACGAGTGTGAAGAGCTGAACAATGATGCGAGAGAGGGAGGAGACGCAAGTCAGTAACAGAGGAGTCGAGGCTGGAGCTCTCACTAACATGCAAAAAAAGCAATGTTTGAATTGAGCCCTACAGGCCGGAGAATCTCTGCATAACAGTGGATGGAAATGACTTAAAAGGAGGGAGAACAGGCCGACGAGGTCTGTGAGGAGTAGTTGGACAATTTATTTGATTAGGCAATTCGACACCCGGTCAGGAATCCACGAGGAAAAGTCTTCCAAGAAAATCCCAGATATGGTGAGGGAGAGAGAAAAAAGAGTGAAGAGAAAGGAGAGTTCGAGATGTGGGAAGAAAGATCTTGCAATTTTGGGCTAGGGTTACACTGGACACGAAGGCATGAAACAGTAAAGGAAAGGGAGAAAAGAGAAAAGGCTGAGGAAGAATCTCTCTGCTTTTTTCTCGAATACTGAAGTAAACTTAAGGCTGACTGCGAAATCCTGAAGCAAATTTTGTAGAAAGAAGTCACAGAAATTGGTAGGTAAGCACTTAACCAAATGTTAAATGAGGTAAATGGGCTACAAAACTAAGTCCAAGAACTGCGTACCAAACATGGTCATTAATTTCTCAGTTCGTCGCAATCAAAACTAAACAAAGAAGAATACAACAAAGATAAGTCTCTTTGGAAGGGGCCCCTCATATTTTTCCCCTGTTGCAACAAAGGCATTGAATTCGGGTTAATAATAAACAATGTGCTAATCTCAAAATCGCTGATAAACATTGAAAGGAGAAGGAAACAAAGGGTTAATTGGCAGTGGAAAAGTAGGGGATGAGAGAGGAAAATAGTCCCTCATGACAAGAAATGAGATCGGTAAGACTCTGGACTTGTTGAGGAAAGAAGGTTGTGAACATAGTTGTCAAATTGAGAATTGAATCGTGAATCGAAATTATCTTTTCTCTAATCGTGAATCGTATCGAATCGTGAATCGTAAAGATTCGGTTATAATTTCTAAAATACATAAAAAAAAAATATCTAAAACAGTTAAATATTAAATATGCATTATAAATATGAAAAAGTTTAGTCATAAATCAATAAAACTTATTTTGAATGATAAGCATGTAGTGTAATAAGTAAGACGCTTGCATTTAGGGCAAGAAATGTGAGTCTAAGCTTTATCGTGATCAATGATCCTATATTGTATTATTAATTATGTTATGATTCGTAGACACATTTTTAGATTTGAGTGCATCCAATCCAAAATTAATTGGCAATGGGTGGAGAGTGATCTAAATCATATGAATTAAACTTGAATGGCTTAAAAAAAGTGACGTGGGATGTATCTAATTCTCTCCCGCACGTGTCGCTCAGTTACATGTGAAGATTATATAAAAATGAATAAAATAGACACTGGTAAAATCTTAACTCGTGAAACCACCCCACACAACTTTGATACTAATCAGACCATGTTGGAATTTATAGCCATCCAATTCAAAATTAATTACTATTTAGTAGAGAGGCATTTAGAATATATAAATAAGGTTGGGTGGTTTAGGAAAGTAACATGGGACAAGTCTCTATAATGTAAACTTATAAGTTAGAAGAAACAAGAATCGAGACTTACTTGGTGTTAAGTCGATTCATTAATTTATCGAACTGAATCGTATTGAATCGTGTGATACGTATTGTGAATCATACTATTCTTGCTTTTACCGATTCATCCTACCGATACGAATCGATTGCTAGATGTATCAAACCGAATCGTTTGATACATATTGTGAATCGTACGATTCTGATAACAGAGGTTGTGAACTCGAAAAAACTAACATCAGCTCTAACACATATCGCAGAGACATGGGACCTTCCATGTGCGAGAATATTTGATAAATACACTCTTCATACATTTGCTCCCCAATAAGGCTCCATATAAGGACTTTGCATTGAACCTTCCTTTGTTATTTTCAAGCCACCAAAATTAGTCTTCACCATCTTCATTGCCTAAATACACATGAAGTAAGGAAGATTAGACAGTTAATATTAAAAATTCTTCCTCAACCTAATATTCAAAAGGATGCCCATAACCCTAAACATAACCCGTCACCGAGGCATCTCTATTAGCAACAAGAAGAAAAATGAAGAAAAAGATATCTCTAATATCTAATCTCCAAACCAGTTATGAGTTGAAACTTAACCTTATCTCCTTTCCCCACCTTTAATTTGAGAAATTTTACCAAATACTCCCAAACTAACAGAATACCCTTCCAAAGCTCTTCCCTATAACATAATCACCTCCAACATCGACCAGCCACCCTATAAAGTACCAAATTTTGCTGCCACCTTGTCCAATATTTATTCATCTCACAAGCACAGGATCCTGTCATGAGATAGAAACTCACCAGATCCTTTAACAATGACGACACACCCACGTGCTTAATCATATTTTTGTTGCAAGCCATTGCTTCATGGTAGAGTCCAAAAAGAAAATGCTGCGAGGCTCCTTGGGAGGATGGGTTCCTTGGGATGTTGCTTGTAGAAGCTGGCATTATGATGGGGTTTGATTGGTATTTCCAACTCAAAAGCATCAAGATTCTGAATGATTTTAATACATTCACATGTCTCCATAAGGGTGCCCGCACGCTTATATATTGCGCATTACTTTTGTACTCATGCGATGTGAGACTTCACGTCACAGTCTCCCTCACACGCAGCGTGTTCACTCGGCAGCACTTGTAGTATGCAGGCCAGGTACACGCGTCCTACCTGTCAATCAGGATATATTTAGCATGTCAATCATGATATATTTTACCATAATTATGGCCTAATTGTACAGATTATTCTTTCCTTCTTGGTAGGTTAGATTGATACTAATGGTTGAATTTTAGCCTTATATTTAGGATGTATTTAGGAAATAATTTTGTATATATATACAGTGGAACCTCAAAGAGGAAGACATTTAGAGAGAGAAAGAAAAATATTGTCATGGTATCAGAGCCTACCTTTGCCACCAGTGAATCTCTGAAACCCTAGCCAGCCCACCAACCAGACTCGCCGTCTCCAGTCACACTCTCAGGGAAACTCACCGCCCTTCATCGCTACTCTAGGAAGCCTCGTCGACCTTTGTCGCACATCCAGGAAGCCTCATCGCTCTTCATCGCTACTCCAGGAAGCCTCACCGACCTTCGACGCACATCCAGGAAGGCTCGCTGCTCTTCGACAACCTTCGTCACTGCTCTTCGTCACCTAGGAAGGCGTTGGCCTGCGTCGCACCTCCGCCGACTCTGTTTCTGGTCCACTGGTTCCCATTGGCAACCCCTCTGGTCGCGCCGACTTTAGTTCTCTTGGCTTCTGGTTCTCGCGTTTCTAATCTTGGTTCATAGATCTTGGTTTGTGGATCTCTTGGTTGACAAATCCTAGTTCGCATTTCGTGGATCTCTGTCTACAGGTTTATTTGGCGAATATTTTGTTATTGGCGAATATTTTGTTATTCTCTTGATTTCTAGAATTGTAGATCTTGTTATTTGTAATTTTATTATGTTTACCAGCGAATATTTTGGGGTCCGATTTACTGGAAAAAAATTATTCCGCATGGGAATTTCAGTTTCAATTGTTTGTTATGGAAAAAGAATTATGGGGTCATATCGATGGGAGCGATCCTGCTCCTACAGAACGTAAAGAGCTGGCTCAGTGGACGGTTAAGGATGTCCGTGTGATGTCCTGGATTTTTGGGTATGTCGATTCTCAGTTTGTCCTATATCTGAGGTCGTACAAGACTGCTCAAAGTATGTGGAAATTTTTGAAGAAAGTTTACAACCAGGATCACATAGCAAGACGTTTTCAGTTAGAAAATGAGATCGCCAATTACAGTCAAAGGAATCTCTCAATCCAAGAATATTTTTCTGGATTTCAGAATTTGTAGAGTGAATTTACTGATATTATTTATGCCAAGGTTCCAACTGGATCTCTTGCTGCCCTTGAGTCCATGAACAAAGCAAGGGAGATCAGTTTCTTATGAAGTTACGAATAGAATTTGAGGCAACTTGTTCCAACTTGATGAATCGTGATCCTTCTCCCTCTTTGGATGTGTGCTTTGGGGAATTACTTCGTGAAGAACACAAGGTATTTTACAGCAAAATCATATGACCTCTAACGACATTACCTATGCAGCTCACGGGAAAAGCATGGGACGAGATGTGCGGAAGGTCCAATGCTTCAGCTGTAAGGAATATGGCCATAATGCTGCTCAATGTGTCAAGAAGTCTTGCAATTATTGCAAGAAGTCCGAACACATTATCAAATACTGTCCCACTCACTCGCCCCTCTCGTCCCCAAAAACGTCAAACTAGTGCCTATCAAGCTGCGGTGGATACAACGACTTCTTCTACGGCTGGTAATCCTGCTATTCTTACACTTGAAACCGTTCAGCAAATAATTATGTCAGCATTTTCAACCTTAGGGCTTCAAGATAATAATACACTATCATCTTTACCTTGGCTTGTTGATTCTGGTACATCTAATCATATGACTAGTTCCTCCAACACGCTTACCAACGTTCGAAATTATCATGAATCTGTTGGGAGAATTTCCAACGCCGACATAAAATACATGCTCGGGGATCCAGAAAATACATCTTTATTAAACTTTC
>JAOTRH010000002.1:4251779-4281283 GCA_034768845.1 Heliamphora exappendiculata
GGGGCGTTTGCGTCTTAACTCTTGAAGTTTGCTACTGTGTCAGCGTCTCTCATTTTTTCTTTTCTGTTTTTTTTTTTTTATTTCTCGCTTTGTTCATGCGGTGATTTCATTTCTTTTCCTTCGTTCATGGTGCGATTGTCTCAAGCAAAGAAGCCTGCTTCGTAAGGTTGTTGACGGAAGTCGGTGGTGGTGTGGTGAATGGTCAAGCGCAGGGGTCACTGACACGATTAGCAAAGCCAGCGATGAAGAAGACGACGAAGAGTGTTTCTTTGAGTTTCTTCTTGTTCTTCGTCTTCTTCCACAGTTGGCGGAGTTAGAGAAGAAAAAGACTGAGCCAGGTTGAGTAGAAGTGAGTTGGGTGAGTCAGGAAAGTCGAGCCAATGAGATTTGAGTTAGGGTTAAATTGAAAATTTTACAATTACGGTCAACGGCATTGGAATAATAACACTGTCAAAGAGAAGTCAGTATAATTTCAAATGGCTCAACTGAAATTTTTATATTTTTACTTAACCTGAGGGGGAGGTAAAAATGTTTTTTACCTTGAAGATTTTGTTTTATTTTTTTATATTTCTACTTAAATTCTTTATTTTTCAATCACTCTTGACTAGTAGAATTTTAAAAATAAAAAAATTGCCAAAAGTTGAAAAAAAATCAATAAATTAAGGGAAAAAAGCACATTTTCACTATGAAAAAAACTTTTAATTTTTTCATATTTCAAATTATGTGTTGCTCATATTCATTTTCTCATGTGTTGTGGGCCACATTGGCTATAAATCTGGGCAATATTGCCCTCTGTCCAAAGTTGTGCTCTGTGTGGCATACAATTGACCACTCCTTTCCCACCAGTTCTAGTTCCATGAGTTTAAGACCATACCAATAATGATACCTAGAAAATGTTCAAAAGCTACCATCTTAGGAGGCCCATTTGGATTGGGTGATTCGTAAATAAAATAAAATAAAATAAAATTATATCACTTTTTTAGAATTACTCGATTGGATAACCAAACAGTATTATTTACGTGATAATTGTGACAAATAAAAATATCAAATTCATTTTAGATGAATTGTTTTTTTTTTATTTTTTACTTACTTGATAAAAGTGTTGCTTTGAAACTACCAAATAATTAATGCCAAAAGATTAGCCTAGTAGTCAAAATTTAAGGGCTTGATTGGCAACTACCTTAAAATTTTTTTTTTATATATTTTTTGCCAAAAAACAAAATTAGGTTCAAAGTAAATTATTTGATAACTTAGTTTTTAAGATAGTTTTTCTAAAGTTAGTTGTTTGGATAAAAAATTAATTTTTTATTTTTTGTTCAAAGTGAATAATTTTATCCTTTAATATATTTAATATTAATAATTATATGTAGTTAGTTGTGGTAATAAATAAATTATGAATAAAAGTATTATTGTATTTTAAAAGTTGTAAGAGTTTGAATAAAATATTGTAATTTGTATTTTAATTTGACTTTTTAATTTTTTGCTTTTTTGTATTTTTGTTTGAAAAGTTTTCTTTTCAAACGGACAGCTTTGACTTGTTGGTGTTTTTAATTTAAAAAACTAAAAAATCAAGATTGCCAATCAAGGCCTAAAACTTGGAGATTTGCTCTTTTCAAAATTTTAAGTTTGAAAAAATTATTAGGTACTCTTATAATACCATTTGGTATTATCTACATAGTATTTTTGACAAAAGAATATGCAATATATATTAATTGGATTGCTCTTTTTTCCTAATTACCTAACAAAAGGAGGTTAATTTTGTTCTAAATTGAATATTTTTTGTTATATAATTATATAAGAAGTTAGACATGTCATATGGTGTTATAAAATTATCAAATAATTACTCGTTATTAATTCTTGAGAAGCTAGTTTATAAAAAAATTTATCTCAAACTTTAATTGAGTCATTCGCAACACATTATTAAAATTAATACTCTAAAAATTAATAAAAATATGCATAAACTAACTAACTAAAAGTACAAACTCTGATAGAAATTTCTTTGCATTGCGAAAGTACAAGCTCTTACCTACTATTTTTTTTTTTCTAGTAGTAGCCAATTAGTACTAAGGCACCAGTTGGGAGGGATAACTTTTTCTTTGGCCTTTTTAGTTTTTTTTTATTTGCTTTTTCTTAAAATATTTTTGGTTAAAAATTTTTACTCTTTTGATTCATCATGAAAAATATAAAAAAATCACTAAAATTTAAAAAAAATCACTAAAAATAAAAAAAGTCTTAAAAAACTTTTAAAGTGTTTTTTTCATTTTATATGAATCTTTTTTTTTGTTAATTTTTTTTTACTTCTCCAAATTCTCAGAGAGTAATCTAAAAAAGTATAATCTTTTAAACTAAGTTACGGAGAAAAAATCATATATAATAAAGCTAGTCCACACATTACCTAAGCATGTAATCACCTTCTAACTGAATTTGACTTGGTACTCTTAATAAATAAAAATATTCAAAACACATTAAATGAGTTATTCTTCTAACTCTCACATGCCTAGCAAATAGTGTTGTTTCACTATTGTGTGCTATATCATTAAGTAACAATATCCTATAGGCAATGTCACATAATACTCGAACACCACAAAGTGTCACGAGTTGTCTTCACAACTTTCATTGATTGCACTATGAAGTGTTGCCCCGTGACACAAGGCAATATCGTACAAAAATTTATCGATAATGCCTTGACAAATGGCTCAGAATCAGCTGGTGTTTAGCTAGTAATATTTCCATAAATTACGAGCAGATACAATAATACTACACTCCCATAAAATTTATCGATAAAATTATTTATATTTCAAATTAAATAGTTCAAATTCACTTGAAACATAGCGCACATCACAAAGAGTTTAATTTGGATCATTCATTTCAAATTATGAATAATTATATGGGATACTTTTATAGGTACTTAACAGTTCTGGAACGGATATGGTCTCTGAAATCCTCAAACAGAGAGGGGATAGGAATGAGAACCTATATATTCAGACACTAGCAGCAAAATTGTCTGGGAAAATCTTGGCATGGCCATAACATGGATGAGTTTTTACTTTTCTGCCATAACTTGGATGAGTTTTTACTTTTCTTGCAGGGGTGAGATAGTAGAAATTGACACATGGGTTGGAGCATCAGGGAAAAATGGAATGCGGCGAGACTGGCTCGTCCGAAGCCATGCCACGGGCCTCATTTTTGCCCGTGGAACGAGGTACATACATATACATACACATATGCCTTCAATTATCATGCTAGTTTTTCCAAGTATTTTTACAGGTCTCAATTCCTTTAGATAAGAACTGAAGGTTTAAACTTGGAACAGCACCTGGGTAATGATGAACCGGCAGACTCGGCGCCTTTCAAAGATGCCGGAAGAAGTGAGGGCTGAGATCTCCCCTTGGTTCATTGAGAAGCAAGCAATCAAAGAAGATGCATATGAGAAAATTGATAAGCTGGATGACAAAGCCAAATATGCAAACTCTGACTTGACGGTAAAGCCTAAAACTGAACTGAAACTAAAACAATTGGGGCATCAATTATGTAACATGTACTTAGTATGGGTCTCAGATGCGGGTCTAAGTGTCAAATTTATCTAATTCTCATATCGACGATACTATGCCACAACAAAATATTTATATTTCTTAATATATTCTTTTTTATTTTTCACGGTAAATAACATTCCATTGCGCATTTCATGCATAATGTCGAAATTTATACATAATTCTGTAGTAAACTCAAAACACTAAATATGTTTCCTAGAATATCCAAGTAAAAATGTTAAACACGTCCTATATCTTATATCCGAGTATCGAATACATTTAGAATAGTCCATATAACATAAGGCAACGTCATCTACTGAGCAATGAGAAATCTGAATTTTGCAGCCGAAGAGGAGCGACTTGGACATGAATCACCATGTAAACAATGTCAAGTACGTAAAATGGATGCTCGAGGTAAAACCGAAACAGTGCCACCATTTATAATCTCAAAGTTGAGGTCCAAGTTCGATTGCCATAACTGCATCTAAAATTGTTGAAAATGTGTTTTTGTTCAGACAATCCCTGATCAGTTCCTGGAGAACCACCAACTGTCTAGCATAATACTAGAGTATAGAAGAGAGTGTGGAGGTTCAGATAGAGTTGAATCCCTCTGTGAACCTCATGAAGATGGAATTCCTAAAGATGGAATCCAACAAGAAAACAACATCAGTCTGATAAATGGGTTCTCTGTGGCATCAGGAATTCTTGAAGGAAATGGGCTCCTCAGGTGCTTTGATGAGGGGCCACGTAGGTATACACATCTACTCCAAGCCAAAGGGGAGGCCAAAAGTGAGGAGATTGTTCGAGGGAGGACCTCATGGAAAAGAAAGCTCTCTACCATGCCATTTTAAACCTAGAGCATTGAAATCTGTAGGTTTTAGGGATTTAGCATTGCTTATCCTTCACGAAATTGCGAGAAATCTCAATTGATTCTCGGATGGACTGAACAAATTCGGTTGGAGCACAAAGTGGATTTGCTGCACAGCCCAGCTTATTTTCATATTCCAGTTCTAGATTCAAGGGAAAGCAAGATGAAGAAATAAAGTTTCTGGTCTTAAGATGTGAGTTCACCAACAGATACCAAAGCAGCTCAAATTTAAACACACAGAGGGTGCAAGCTTTCTGGGGAATAAGAGATGTAATACAGGTGGTGGTAAGTGTGAAAAACAGTGTGCATATTAGACTTCTTGAAAGATTAACTCAAGTAACAAGTATTTGTATCAAACACAATCAATAAAGCATTTGAGTCGTGGAGTTTATTGAAGACCAAGATTGTGCGCATATCATACCAAGCAAGGGGCTATGGATTGATGCCAAAGGTCCTGATCAATTCTGATGTACAGTGTTTACCAACCCCCTAACAATTTACGTTTTCGAATGCCCAGACTGAAATATGGTATAGAAAACGATCCCTTAGTCTTTCCTATATATGTTCTAGACATTTTCTGTAGAAAGAAACAAATTGACAAAGTAGAAAAATATTTAGAGGCGTGGAGTTTTTGCACGATAAAATATTTAAAAAATGGTTATAATATTTGCTAGAAATGTGTTTTATACAGATAATTTTAAAAATAATACTTTTTTTTATTTGACTTACAAGTTACAACTTGAACAACACATTCTAATATTGTAATCAACAAAAACATAAACCTATCGTATCACAATTAGGACATATGGCACATCACACCCCAGTTCCCATTCCTCATACCAGCACAATCCACATCCCACATAACATAGGATGCACATCAGCTTCTCTCGATGGTGAAAAGCAAGAATTAAGAAGAATTCAAGCAGTTTATGACAGATCCACAAATATAACATTCAGAAAATGCTGCTTAAAATGAATACATTTGAACTTCAAGAACAAACCATAACGTGTCATGCTCAGCCAAAACTTATAAAAATTTAGCCAATTGGTAATGGTGGCAAACTCATTACTCAAGAAACTAACGCTAGAATACCTTTCCCATCTAAAAGAAAGAATTTCTATTCAGAATCTGTGATCCACTAACCTAAGAAATAAGCATTTACAGTTCGAGAATGTGATAAAAGTATTTACAACAAGGTTGGTTGGTGGGTTACCCGTAAGAGCAAAAAGGAATGAAAGAATGGTGGAAGTAGAACATTAAAATCATTGTTGTTTTCTCCGAAGAGTTCGATGCAGCTGCCAGGACCATACAACCAAGAATACCACAAGGGACGCCCCAACAGATGTCCAGAAAATCACCAACCACATAGGCATTGTTATCGGGAATAATCCTGGTGGTGACCAAATAGAGATACATCAGATAGCAAGGATCAACTCATGGTGTTTGTCAGAGGTTTTCTCAAATAGCTTATTTTCATTTTTCTCTAATTTTTTTATATTTGTGTTACAAAAATTGCTTTTCTGATTCCTCTTGTTGCGAGGAATTTAGAAAGTACAAAAAAAAATAGACCAAAAAATGAAAAGAGTTCAAAAAAGCCAAAGAAAGTTGTTTTCAATCAAAATACAGCTTATTTTCGTCTTTAGTGAACTTTTTCCAATATTAGTCAAACAGAAATACTTATTAGATTCCTTGCGATGAGAGAACTTGAAGAATTAAGACTTCTGGGGACAAATATCAAAAGATTTTTAAAAAGACGAAAATAAACTATTTGGGAGAAGCAAAACTCTGGAAAACACCACACATAACATCAATCCTGTCAACTATATACAATTAACAACCGAGTGCTTTTCGAGAAGATAATAAGACAAAAACACACCGTGTCCGAACTTGATACAAATGAGGAGTTCAATAATGCAGATAGCAAGAGAAAGCCAGCAAAATGCCCCCACCTTCTTCGCTGGTTTTCTGAAAAAACACACAATAATCAGAATAAGAGAAGAGTCAGACCACATAACAACTCATGCTTCTTCTGGCTTCCTTTGAAAATATAGAATATATAATTTGTATATGGACAAACTAGTGGGAGGAGGGAGAGAATACCGATCTTGTAAGTACGAATTGTACTCGCGAATTGTTGGAATTGCAATTAGCCACCACAAGACCAACCTATACACAATCAGTGGATTTCGGGGAGGAATCCAAAGACAGAACTTAAGGAAGAATGTGTTGAGCTCGACTATCAAGAACACGATGCATAAAGTCAGAACTTGTATAAAACGCCATGGACCAAGGAGGGGGTGCCACTCATCTTTGTCCCACTGTGCTGGTGTAAATTGACCTAGCGTTCGTTTGACCTGAAAAATCAGTTTAAAGGAGTCACTCAGTTAAAGGTGGAGATCAATTTAACTGAATGAATGACCATAATCATTCAAAGAAAATGTTTTGGGTCACCAAGTCAAAAATAGCTGAACAATGCTCTTAGGTGTAAAGTGAAACCAGGTGTCATTCTCATTAAGAAACCCAAGTATAAACAGCAGGACAACAGAAATAGAGATTAATTGGAAATATATTATGTTACTTGTGGGCTTTTCAACAACTAAAACTGAAGGTGGACCCAAATAAGAATCGGATCAAGGTTGTATCTATGCAAAGATCAGAGTTGGGTATGTCAAATCCAGCAAGCAAGTCTTGAATTCCACGAGCTATAGTGCTCAAAACCATAAGGGTCTGTTTGTTTACAGTATAAAAATGGATACTTAGGGAGGTTAGGTATTAGATCTCCCTTGCATTTTAATGACTTAGCTCTCCTTTGAATGTTTGTTTACAAAAGTGATACATATTTATATTGAAATTTTTGAGTGTTTGTTTGATCCATCATTGTTTGGCTTTTTTATGTAATGTAATTTAATTACTTTACGAAAAAAACATAATAAAATGATTATATTCTATACCATTTGTCTTATTTTCTTTGTGTCTGTACCATTAACATATTTTGGCATGTAGCTAGGTTACTAAAAATTATCCATACTTAAACACACTTTAAATATGACTTAGTCATAAAATTAGTTTTAACTAATGAACAAATTTTGAATTATTAAGAGAGATGTTTTAATTTTTTTATTAGACTCCTTAAATAAAAGTAATGAAAAATATATATATGAATTAAAAAATTGAAATTGAAATAAAGAGAAAAAAACTAATAAATTTTTAAAGAAGAGACAAGAAAGCTAGTTAGTAGAAGAAAAATAGAGAGGGAGGAAGGTAGCATGTAAAACACATGTTACATCAATACCGTTGTCTCTTATAATATCGATGCATCTAAGTTTTGAAAATGCCACATTTTATTGAGGACAAATATGGTATTTTGATGTTAAACTTATAAATTTATATATAATATCCACTCATATCCACTTCTTAACAAACAAGATATATGGCAATTCTCAATAATACATATCCAAAGTTATATTCCTCATATTTCTTATATACTTGTATATTCGAAAGTATTTTATATCGGCCAATTTATATCCGAACAATCAAACGGACCATTAAGAGATAGCAAAGTAAGGGAAAGATTTAATACCAACTTTGCAATGTCAATCCCTCAAAAACCTATCACAAAACAATGATTATACTTCATAGAGAAGTACATACGAATACACAAACTGCAAAATAACAAGGCAACAAGTGGAAAACATGCACCACTCAATAGAAAGCTAGTGACACATAGATTACATAAATTAAATGACAAATACGGGGGACACAACTTTATATTCAACTCCTAATGATATGTCATCCATTGACATGTCTCCTACGTACAATCACTGCACCAAGAAGTAATAGTGATAAGCAGCTTACAAACAGTCAACTAAGTGGCAAGTTGCTCAAATGTAGCTTACAAGCACCCATCTTTAGAGGAGATTTTACCTTACAACTAAGAAAACTAACAGAAATACACCAAATGACAACAATCTAAAGTCCATGATGATCTAATCCAACAAAAATTTCTCAATCATAAAACACAAAAGAAATATAACCTCTTAAACTTGTTTTCTATCATTCCTAAAAAAGTTTGACAACCACCTTTTTCCACCAATCCAAAAACAATCTCGAAACTTCGCTACATCAAATATTGACAACACCGTTCATGACCGTCTATATATCCAAGATTTGAATAGAATAAACAAGGGGATTACATGAACAAACTGTTCCTTCCCTTCTATCAGCTATTCAAGTGTACTTCTACTTTTTTGAGAAGCACAGGTTCGAACTCTATGGAACACAAACGATTCACTTTAGTTGTTGTAGTGTCCAACATAGATAAGCCTCGGACAAGCCATTAGGAACACGACTCGGACACTTGCATCCTGTGTCTAAACACATCCCAAGGCACGTTAGGAAAAATACTTGTTATTTTGTTATAAATTTGCATGTTCATAATTGAGATCTAAGCTAAGTAATAGTAGCAATTTATTGACAAGATTAGTGAATTGGTAAATTGATCTTCACCTTGCATTACTATGTCAATTAGTTGATCTAGTGTTTTAAGTAATCTATAAATTATGCATGGAAAAATTATTTTACGCTGAGTTATTATATTTTTTAACTTTTAGGGGTTTGTGATTGTGATGTGAAATACAATAAGTCATTTACAATTTTATTTTAATTATTTAATATCTAATTTTATTTTATTAATTACAATTTTATTTTTATTTCTTTTAGTTTAATATTCTAATTATCATTTAAATAAGAATTTATTTTTATTTCTTTTTTTATTAGGATTCTAGCTTATCTTAAGATTTTATTTTTATTTCTTTTTTTATTAGGATTCTAGCTTATCTTAAGATTTTATTTTTATTTTTTTCTTGGTGGCTAAATTGGATTGGGTTTAAATGGGTATAGATGTAATGGGATTAAGAGCTCTAAGAAAATAGGTTAATAAGCAGGACTATATTTATTTGGGTGGGTTAGGGGTAGCTTTTTTAAAAGTGTAAGTTCGGATGTGTTTAATTTGGATTAATTTAGTAGGGTTTTGAAAAAGAAATTAATGGGTTAGGTTGGGCTGGGTTAATTCGGGTCGGATCGGGTCTTGCGTTAAGCTACTTGGCCCCTTCAGTTGGGCCGGGTTTGGGGGAGCCTTGGAGCCTACTTCTTCGTTGCTTGGGTGACAGGTACTCCTAGGGTTTCGACGCGAGGCGTGAAGCAACGACGCAAGGTTGCAACGGTGCGAGGTTGCGACAACACGAGGAGTCGACAGTCGACTGGTGGTGGCGACTGGAGGAGAGAGGTCGAGAAGGGTTGCAGTTAGGGTTTGCTACGGATCACAGAGATGGTGAGGGAGGGAGAAGTTTTCTAGGGTTTTGGAGAAGGGGGAGGAGGCAAGGGTCAATGACAGCAAAGGAAATGGCGACGAGTAAGGTTTCGGCAATGAAGAAGGAAACGGGCAGCGGCTAGGGTTCAATGGGGGTGTCTAGGGTATTTCGAGGGGATGAGGCTTTAACAGTCGGTAGTGACGACAACTGGTAGCGGCGGCAGCGACAGAAACTTCGGAGGCCGTCGACAGCGAGGTGACGATGGAGACCATGACAGTCATCAGAGCAAGTGGTGGTGGCGGCAACGGTTAGAAAGCTGTGATGTCGGTTGCAAGAAGGCAGTAGAGCGGCTACAAATTGAATCAAATAAAAAAAAAAAGGTAGATATGAAAACTCCAGCCTAAATTTTGATAACAATTGAAGAATAGGACATTTTCGTGCGGAACACGGTTACAACCAATGAAAGGCCTCTTGAATGATGCGCTAAACTCTTTCCGTCTCACTAATGGCCATCCAACAAGCGATATTGACAAACCTAACTTGATTGATTTTTTTTTGGTTAAAATTTTTCTTTAAATTATCACATTAAATTTTGTAAACATTTTCAATTATCTCAATATTAAGATGACATGAAACATGCCGAAACTATCATCTATTTAAAATACTTGATTATCTAACATGACAAAATATAATATTTCATCACGAATTCGAGATCGAATTTTTTTTAGTAGAAAAAAATAATACATAATACAAAGAACCATTTACAATTTTATTTTAATTAGTTAATATTTAATTTTATTATATTAATTATATTTTTATTTTTATTTCTTTTAGTTTAAAATTCTAGTTATCTTTTATAAAAAAAATTTATTTTTATTTTTTTTTCGTTTAAGATTTTAACTTATCTTAAGATTTCATTTTTATTTGTTTAGGATCTTAATTTTTTTTTAAATTAAGGTTTTAAGTATTTAAATAAAAAACTCACTTAACGTACTAAAAAGAGTTAAATTAATAAAAAAATTGAATTTTAATATTGTGACCTTGTATTAGGATCTCAACCCTTATGAGCTACCTTCCATCATTATTGTCCCCTGCACATGCTGCATCAGATTATGTATCCTACATTTATAAACATAGTAAATAAAAATACGTAAAAAAAAAATTAAAAATTCAGTATCCGTGCCTTGTCTGTATCCTGATTTTTTGGAAATAGCCATGTGTTTGTATCCATGTTGTACCTGTGCATTTTAGCATGAAATTGAATCTCTGCATAAGGGAAAAAATATGACCTAAATTGCCAAGATTCCTTAGGGAACTTCAAGTGAAGAATTACATTAACATTATCCACTAAAACAATTAAAGACGATACAAAAGTCAATGACTTGCACAGCCCAAGAATTAACCATCCAGAAAATTAAATGAAACTTCACATATTAGAATAAAATTTAAGAAAAAAAAACATTTAGAGCTGAGTGCACAGTGCACTCGGTCTTTTCAGAAAATTAGAAAATAAGTCTCAGATGCACGCAAGTTATCTAAGTAGACAGCCATTGTGGTGAACTAATTTGTTCCCCCATGCCACCAAATTAGCACCAGCAAATCCCAAATCAATATCGGCGTGCAAAGAGACTCTACCTAGATTAATTAATCAAACAAGGAATGAAGAGGAAAGATTTAAGGCGCAACCCGTCAGAGTGGCAACAAATAGCAGAGGTTTTGACCCCTAAAAAATAAGACAACCAAGAGAACAGAGCCTAGCACCTAGCACCTAGCACCCACTACTGGTGCAAATGTGGAAGCCCTAAGTGGTTCTCTGTTGCTCTCACTTTTTGTGATTTTTTCAACCCCTCAGGCACCTCATGCTAAACATCTATCATCGGCTCTGCCAGTCAGTCTTGATGCTCACTTTACTTGGATTCAGTTCCAAATGAGAAAATTTAATTTTACTTGGTCCAAGTTTTGACACATTGTAACAAAGGCAGAATGACCAAATAAGTCAAACTACAACAAAAAACAAATGAAAAACGAGACAAGTGTTCAGCTAGAGGTGCTTTGGAAAAACATGATGTATTATTTTTCCATTTTTTCTTTTGTTTTCTTGGGAAGGGAGCCTGAAGTGAGGGAGGGAGGGATGAAGGGAGGAGGGGCAGAGAACCAGATAGGGCCTGCAAATCTGCAACAGTAATGCATACTCGGCAATAGGCTCTGTTCTCTTGGTTCGTAGCTTCCAGGTTTAGGGACAACCCTGTGCTCTTACTTAAGGAGGTAGGACTCTAGCTGTCACATTGGCAAGAACCACCTTAGGCTAGCAAGATTGAGCACAAATATGGGATCTGTCAATGACAGCAGACAGCATGGTAATGCACACAGAATATTACAGTACATAAAACTCCCATATTATGGGTAAAATGCTTTATGATATTTTGTAAACACCATTAATCCCTAGAAAATAAAGGAGTCGATTAGGAAGCTTTAATACTTAGCCATGTTCTATTCACCAACACACCAAGGCAGAAAGTACTTCAAACAAGGACACGACAACAATGGTATATCAATTGGCAAATACATACAAACACATACAAGCGGTATATTGTCTTACACACAAGCTCAAAAATGATGAGAAACCATTCTATTTTCTAATGCAGAATACTAATATAACTTTTTACAAACATATTCGAACCGTACCCGCATCCTACCTTTTTAGGTTTTTCTACATTACGATATCCATGTCGCATCATATCCAAACAAGTTTCATTCAACATCAAGTCTACACTGTTTCTGTCAAAGTAATAGAATCATAGTTCACAGTTTGCCCCATGATTTTCTTTCCACATTCATATCTCATGTAAAAAGTTTGTACACAAGTTTACTTGCTTGTTTATTTGTTGAAATACAATTTTACTATTGCTCCTATATTCTATCATTAATCCTTACATTGTATTAAGAATGAATGCGGATATAGTACATGCAAATGGCAAAATAAATATGTTGATTCAGAAGATTTTTTGAAAAAGAATTTTAAGTGCTTATTGTTTATGATTACAATTTATATGTTTAGGCAGGGCCTTCAGACTAGAAAGGGCATGCCTGTATTCTGAAGTCTAATTTGTGCTGCAAGTATAGGTCAGCTGCAAGTGTCCACTATTGCATAAAACTATTCTACTCCCCATCTTAGAACAAAAAGCTTCAAGTTGTGAAGATTAATTTTTAAATAAAAAAATCATTACTTTTGAACCAATAATGGTCCCACAGAAAGAAAAGAAAAAAGAGAGAAATAGTATAACCAAGAAAATAAGTACAATATCTGAAAGAACTTCCAGGGCAGCACTCAAATAGAGCATCAAATGGAACTGAAAGACATACTTTACTCATAATATTTGGCTGCCGGCTTATACCAACCCACTCGTATGTTCTTCCGTCAAAGTACCGAACAGTATGCATTCCTGCCCAGATACCTGCATAACAAATCAAGCAGCATTAATCGGGAAGACCACAATGGGAACTGAGTTTAGACCTCCAATCCAATAAATTAGCAACATAGTTCCAAAGAACCAAAACGTATAGTGCCAGGTGGAATTTTAATTGTAAAATGTCATAGTAAAACAGTTCCTATGGAGTTTAAATCCCTGATTTCAACTGCAACTGACATTTCAAATTCTAATCCAGAAATTCCTGTTCTCAAAGAGATTAAAGCAAATAATAGTTGAAAATCACACTTTCAAGGTAATAAAAGGGAATCCACCAACTATTATGCATACCTCCCTAACCAAAACACATGGTGAAACAGGTAACAGCACACAGGAAGAAAGGATCTAAACTCACCAAAAGAGGACCTAAATTTTAATTTAATCCCATTTCAGTCTTGTTATTATTAAAAAACATTCAGACATGAGGAACAACACAAAGCACAACAAATGAACAGGGAAACAATCGCAGCAATAAAAGGGGCCCTTGACACTAGACAATTACCAGAACTATATATCCAGTCCCTACCAACAACCTCCCCAATCTTCTAAACCTGCACGTGCGTCAAGTGTCAACTGAATCTACTGTTCTGTCCCGGTACTGTGCACTTTTAGGGGACCAGAGCTGGCAATAACTAAAAAACAGCAACTGCAAATGCAGCACTTATCAAAGAAAAGAAACCCAACATTAAATTGATCTGATCACGTGGCATACTACAGCACAGAATAAACAGAACACCTTTAATGATCTATTCCAAAATCACTTATTAGAACTGCTTTTAGAGACAACCTTACTTCTAAAAATGCAGAGCTTCAAATTCTAGCCAAAGAATTTAAATGGTATGAATATCTAAAGAATCCATCTAAAGTGCGTCTCATGAGAACTACATCCATATTTAACTAAAATACTGAGTAGCTAATATAAACAAAAAGGTCAAAGCAGTTACTAAACTTGAACTCTCTAATTCCAACAAAAAGCAAACAAGGTGCTGGAGGCAGTGAAAGTGATACATAGGGCATGACAAAAGAAAAAAGTTTGGAAGAAAAAAAAAACTGTGAATTCTTCTATTTTAGAAAATTAAATAAATAACAAAAAAATGCACCAAAATGGCATCCTCTGTACACAGGAGACCAGAGCCATATTTCCTATTAGATAACAAGAGAAAGCAAAGAACCACAACCATATGAAAAAACTGCTACATAAAGCATAATCAAAGTCTAAAAAAATGGAGGGAAACCCTGAGAATTCAGCCTTCTCTTATAAATACATAGATAACAAAAGGTGCAAAAAGGGCAAGCCATATACAAAGCAGAAAATTAGAAATCTCCCCCAAAACTCAACTCTTCGATAAAATCAAGAATAGAAAACAAAGAATCAAAAGCATTTACTTTTACCCAGAACTTAAAAGAACAAAGTACATGGCCTTGTTTGATGATCATTTTAGACCTATGGATTGGATTACCAAGCCAATGGTTCATTAAGTTTGTGTTTGATTTGTCATTTTTGAGCTAGATTAGTATTCCCATGGGAGTATGAATCCCACTCAACCAAGGTATTAAGAAACGCACCTGAGACTAAGTATTGATAGTCCAGTCCAACTGGGTTGGATAGAAAATGGCAATATTACCCTTGTCTTTTAAATTAATAGCACCTTTACCTTTATTTTTTTATTTAGAGTCTCTGAACAGATCTGTGTATATCTTTTTTTTATTTCCTTGTATCTTTTCCAACAGAAAATAAAAAACTTATGTGATTTACTTTATCAAGAGAGGGTGTTGATACAATTATTTAATATAAGGATAATATTGAAAAATTATAAATTTGATCTAATTTTGTGTACGAATCAAGCATGTATTGGTGTAATTTATTATCTAATCCTATGTAAATCAAACATATGAATTACTAATCCAACCACTTTACCAATCTGACTTCATTTATAATCTTTATACTAATCTCACATCATTATTAATCTCACTCAATATATACTAGTTATCAAGCAAGCCCTTAGAGTTTAGACTATGTAGTATGCACTGCCATCTCTACCACCTCCAAATTTTACTGGTTTATCTTCCTCCATATATACCAAATCAAATACATTGGTGAATTCTTGCAAATATTCTAACCCCGTCGAGGGACAAGAATGATTCCAAGGGTGTAATACATATGAAGGTGCTTAATAGCTCAACAAGCTCCTTGGACAAGTGGACTACGTTATTCAGAATTAACAGAAAATTAGCATTCACAAAGCATCCTTCAATAATTCAAGGCCAATAGAAACATCTCAAAGAAAAAGCATTTTTCAGTAAAGAGAGAGGATTTTGCAATCTATCTCAACCTTTCCATCTCCATCAAAACTTCTACCCGTTAAAAAAGGACTTAATTGCTAACTAAATATTGAAGCTTCAAAATTCATCACAAGATGTGTTACAGTTAAAACTACACTTCACGGCATCTAAACATTTTGCAACACCAACAAAAAAGTTAATCTAGAACAGGAACGCCAATAGAGAATGTAATCAACCCTCGTGCTGCAAATTAGCTCCAAGGAATTGACAGGTAAATTTTAATACAATCACATTTCATCTGTTTTTGAAAGCATAGGACCTAGAAAGGAAAATATTTATCGTTAAGATATCATCAAAAACAGAATAACATTATACAGTGAAAAATCCTTGGGACATGAATGATTCAAGTGAAAAAATATCCTACTTGTGCTGCTCAGATAATGGTCATAAGACTCATAGCATAGATTACAAAATCCATAATTAAAACACAGACTAGAAGATTGAGCAATATGATCAATGACAGTTTTAAGAAGAAAAAAAAAAGGAACAATTCATAAACAAGAAATTAAGGAAGTACTTTATAATTTTATTATAAGCATGTAAATAGTCATCAAGGCAAACCAGCTGAGTGGCAACAGGATTCTCACCAAACCAATTGCAGATTAATATATCGAGAATAATGCTGTCCCACCAGCACTCATTGAAATTTGGCAACATGTGGCGAAAGGTAAGCTGAAAATGCAAATACAAGAATTACATGTGTAAATGAGGACAAAATGGCCAGATTAAGTACACAATTGAAAGAATAATCGACGTCAAGCAATGAGAGTGCTGTCTAAAATCAGTAACATAAAATGAACTGCAATAGTTAGGCCAAGCCAGTAACCTCCATCAACTCAAACCCAATTGACAGGACCCATAAAAGGGGCTGATTGCGAATCATTATAGCCTTGCCCCACCATCCAAAGATATGAGCCAGTACAAATTCATCAAAAAGTGTATCCTATAAGGAACAGAACAAATCAGAGGGCTAATGGGGCATGGATTCCAATTTTATACTGATCAACACCGGAAACAAGAAAACATGCAACAGGAAAGTAATTAATCATGGAGAATGATTATGAAAGAAGATATCATACATAAACATTCTTAAACCTGTTTGTGGGATTTTCAGGCACATAAATCCGGCAATCAGCACCATAGGATCTTTCAGGAAGTTCTGCAACAAATGATGCAAATATAGTTAGGAACAGAACAGTCTCGAATAAGCAAGAAATTACGTAATCCAAGAAAAAAATAATAGCTTACAGAGCAAATCTATTACTGAAACCATAATGAGCTAAATAATGTCAAATAAAACAAGAAATTAACAGTCTTGCAACATCCAGATTCATTACCAACACCAAGATTGGGATGAAGAAACTTCATAAATTGACGAGCATCATCGCGACTCTGGAACCAAAAAATGGAGAAAGCCACAATTAGTGACCATTCTTTGAGTCTAGATAACAGGACCAAAAAACATGATATCAGTGATAATATATAGATGTACACACAAGAAAAAATTCACTAGGAGCACTGCCAGTAACATGGAAATTCAACAAACAAGATATATAGAAAGCAGAGTAAGATGTAAGTTTGTTGAGGAGCAAGGGGAAGCTAAGAAGAAATAAAAGAAAAAACAAAGAAAAAACAAGTAACATATACAACTAATTGAACATGATACTGATATCCAAAGGTAGATCGCTGGCCCCAACCAGAGGTACACAATAGAAGGCTTGGCATAAAAAGGATCATCAAGATTTTAACACAATTTCAAGCATCAAGTGTTATTTTTAATATAAATAAATAAAACTGACCTGGAAAAGCAGAAATGTGAGAGCAACAAGATAAATAACTGCCATTCCATGAACTAATCGCCAGATTGCAGGATGTGGCCTAATAAGTATCCTGTTACCGAGTGCATTTACAAATCATCAAATCGCATAGATAACAGTATCATTTGATTATGTTACTAGAAACTTCAAGGAATCAAACTAACATAATAAGGGGTTAAGAACACAAAACCCAATTTGCTACAACTCCCTATGATACTGGCCACTTTTACCCTCATTCCTCTTGTTGACTGTAATCGAGGTTGGCTTATATTTTAGGTAAATGGAAATGTAAGTATAAACTCTTGAAATCCAGACGCAAACACAGATAAACCACAAAATAACTTTCTCCACCACTTTCTATCTCATACCTTTTCCATTTTATATTTTCATTTTAACAATGACAAGTGCAGAGAAAAGGGGAGTAGAATGTGCAGCCAATCACAAAATCAAAGTAACAAGACATGAAAAGAACGTGGCACATATCTTGCAGTACGCAACATTAGTTTACAAAGCAGAGTGACTTGGCCAAAAAGAACTGTGCATCTCTCTTTAACAGTCTCTTACAGCCACTGGCATTATTGCACTTCTCTTAGACATTATAACACTTTATTATTGGTTCTCATTTCACAAGCATGCAAAATCGGCAGCATAACAACCACAGCAATCCCAATTCCTTTATATCAAATATGGAAAAACAATTTGGCCTAATCATTGCAGACAAAACAGGAAGAAATCTTCTCCAAAGACCTGTTTCATAAAAATAAAAGAACCATATGGATCTCCTAATAAGATGAGATCTCAAGACAACTTCTCTTCCCATTTAAAACAAAGTACTTTCTGTTTGATAAAAAGAGATTTAAAACAAAAGACACGTATTCATCAGATCAAAAGACAAGGCACTGTTCTGCTGCAAGATCTTATCCAGAAGCTGAGAGACAAAAGATAAAAGGAAAATGGAACTGAGAGATTCTTGCCCAAATGTGAGAGACATGCATGTCAATTTACTGTTCCTAAATACTTGAGCAATGTACAACCCGCAATCAATATCTCAAGAGTAACAGTAACTAAATAATGCTTTAGGTATCCTCAGATGCCCAGCAATTCAAAGAGCATGGAACTTTAAGCCAATTCATCAACAACTACGAAGTGGCATAACTTACGTTGATGGGGCTTGAAGCAAGCAATACGCAAGAAAAACTGCAATCATCGCCCATGTGCCCCTATCAAACACAACACTCATTAAGGCGTGTTACAACTTGTGGAGTACTAGAATAATAGAACTGTAGAAGTGATCCGTATAAACAGGCAAAACCTTTTCACTGAAGTAACAATATCTCCTGCTGAGCTGTTGTGAGGATCAAGAGCACCGCTTGCCCAACTGGTCATATGGAGAGATAAACCAAAAAAAAAAAAACACTTAAGGATTTCTTTAACGAACTACAAAATATATCCAATATAGGCAAAGAACTTATTTATGCCAAGAGTGCAAAGCAAAAGCAGGATTGAGCAACATATTGTTATTCAAAGGGAAACCATCTTTCTTTCTCCAAAAGGTGCTTCTTTATCCCCATGCTTTTCAAAAAATGGCGACTAACGTTTTACAAAGAAAAAATAAAAAACGGAACACATAAGGGACTCGCCTCACCAAAATAGAGAACTCGGCCTCAATACCCATAAGCGACACAATATGCCTCTGCAGATTTGAGCCCCAGGGCACACAAGTCCACAGAACAGGATTTCCCAAGCAAGGATACTACCATTAGAGACTAACAGAAGCTTAATACTTAACTAAAAGGGTGGAAGAACTATCCATTTAAAGCAGTTATAAACACAGACACTAGTTTTTATTAAATAAAGAAATTGTGAACTTCTTTTAGATCTAAAGCCTTCCCACAACTTTAGATTCATACTCTTAAGAGCAATATATTTAATAAAAAGGGGTTATCAACTTCCTTTTTAATCAAAGATACCAATTTAGTGATGCCAATTAATGTGACGGCGTTATAACACTAAGTGAAGTGCATAACGATGCCAAACTTTCATCTGATATATCTGATATCTGATATAGCATAAAAGCAAAGCTGGAACTCGATTCCTCATTTGATTCCTATTCTTTTTTCAATTATGATAACCCCTTTTTTATTTTGGAACTTAATTTTAATTTGGATTATTTCTTTTTGTTTTAAAAAAATTAACTTCTTTTCTTTTTATCAAAGATGCACATTTAATGAGACTTAGAGAATAATAAAAAGCCGAATAGGAATCAAATGAGGAATCGAGTTCCAGCTTTGCTTTTATGCTATATCAGATATATCAGATGAAAGTTTGGCATCTTTAAGCACTTAGTGTTATAACTCCGTCACATCAATTTGCATCCCTAACCTTTTCCAATTATGAAACACCATACGAGTCACATAACCATCACTTTCTTACCTATTTTGAACCTTTTTTCCTCTAAAATAATAGAATTTAAAAAAATACAAGATATAGGAATGCAGAAAACACTAAAATAGTAAAACGGTAATCAGTACATTCAGAGGAAGTTTTTGGAAAGAACCACACGAAGGCCCAGTACGAGCACAACTACAGAGGAGCCCTTATATGTGTGATGAGTTATATGAGCTAATATATCGCAAAAGATGCAACATCAGCATCAAAGCCCAGTACAGCTACGAAGATATGTATTTGCCAAATTTACTCAATTACTAAGACAACGCATTCAAGAAAACATGGCAGTTCATAATGAAAAGATATGGCAGTAAATAAACAAAGTAAGGCACCTCTTTAGTTGTATCACAGACAAGTAAAAAATAGCTAAACAACATTAATAATCATGATCACTTCATATGTAGATGATTATGCAACTGTGGGATAGATAATAATTCCATACACTTTATCAAAATAAACACCTTATAGGATGTTTTGCAAGAATCCTAGAGAACTGATTATTCAATTCACATCACCATACCATCTGAGAACAAGGTTCACTTATTTGTAAGGATCCTAGCAACGAACCATTTAAGGACAAGAAGCCTGAACTTAACATGCATAAAAACAACTGTTTGGATGGTAAGGCTTTTGAAAGACAGAAATCGGGAGTTTGTAACCCACTTTCAGTTTACTCAAAACAAAATTGCTTGCTCAAATATACCTAATAGGAGTGTAGCAGTCAGTTCGGTAGGGATTTAGGTAGAATTTTCCACCGAACTGACCATATCCGTTTTGTAATATGGCAGATTGACTCTGACCAAGCAGCCTTATTTGTTTTTGGAAATTGGCGAGTCACCCAACCCGTGGATCGAAACCACCATATTACTCACCCAATCTGCCGGTTTAAAGACTATGGGGTTGGCATAAGGTGAAAGAATTGTCAACTTGTCAAGAGTTGTTGGTTAAAAATATCCCAACCCACCCAAACCAATCCCTGCATGATCCTGATGTATACAAACACCATAATATAGCATTTAACTTAAACAAGGATATACCATCACATGAACATAGAACCATAAAAAGGAATCTTAAAATCAACAACTTAGTTGAATAGTATGCTTTTCAAAGGCTAAATAGGGAAGTAAATTTTAACTTCCAGGCAAAAACAATGGCTTTCCAGCCTTAAAAACTCCAACTGTATATTCACACTAACTTGGAGTCTAGTCATTCAGATATTTACAAACTTTACTCAAGCATATTTAACCACTCCACTCAGATGCACAAAGTTTAGGGCATGAAGAAATGAACAAATTCTACAGGTCCACAAATTTCAACGAGTCCATCCATCAAGCAATGAAACTGAATGGAAAATATCTAAATAAGCACTGCCTGCAGGCAAGAAACTCACATAAGAAAGCATGCACCAACAAGTAACAACGAAATGGTACGGGGTTTGTATGCCCATGCAGTCCATGGATCAAGCTCATCAGCAGCAGCTAACGTTCCCACGTCACCATTTTCCTGAGCAATGCGATCCTTTCTTCGAGTTCTCTTACCACCATTTAGCTCCATAGCCACCGTGTTCAATAGAGGCCACTTGCTCACGGCAGGTTATAAAACAATAAGACTTGTGGCTGCTGGTTATGAGGCAAAAAAGATAATACACAACAAAAATTATCATGACAGAGGGGACAAGCACAAACATTGTACAAATCCATGCACTTGTCAGAACAATAATATTCTAAAGAGGGGACACTGAACAAGAAACTGTTATTTTCTAAAATCCATCAGTCACGGTATGCTAGATTACCTCAAAGCCATAATCAACAACATAAACATTAACCAGATTGACAATAGACAACCTTTTTCTCCGACTTCATGTAACATTACCATATTTTCACGAGTACTGCTAGAGACAATTCGTATTTTCACAGCCAACAATTTGACCTCTCCGAACGATCACAATTTATGCTAGCCCATAAATTGAAATACGGTCTGCATATTTGTTGCAGCTGAACTTATGGTAAAAAAATTATTATTGAAAAGCATAAGCCAAAAACACCAAAATTAAGCTTATCCAAAATCAGCTTTTTCAGTCATTTTAAGTAATTTTTCGACCCATCAGCAGAAGATACAACTACTACAGATTTCAAGAAAAAAATAGTCTAAACTTTACTGTCATAAGTTTTGACAAACACTCCTAGTGTGAGCCAAACAAAATTATATTAAATAAATAAACAAATAAATAAAACATTAACCACCGTGATTGAGTCATTGACAAACAGTAATCACCATTAAAAAAAATTGCAGATGCTATCACTTGAACATTTTGCTACTAAGCCTTTGTTTTGCATAAATCCAGACTTTTTGCT
Source organism: Heliamphora exappendiculata (assembly GCA_034768845.1). NCBI lineage: Eukaryota > Viridiplantae > Streptophyta > Magnoliopsida > Ericales > Sarraceniaceae > Heliamphora > Heliamphora exappendiculata. Next base: position 4,273,917 of record JAOTRH010000002.1, read on the forward strand.
TCTTCTTCGTTTTTTGACTTTAAGTCAAATAAATAAACATTCCGTTTGGTAAAAAAGTGGCTTTTACCGAGTGGCCTTGGTCCAATGGTATAAGTATTATCCTTTCAAATAGGAGATTAGGCATTCAAACCTTACCAAGTGCAAGTGTAGAAATTGTGGATGTGTGAGTATTTGCCAATCAAAAAAAAAGTGACTTTAAATCACCACGCAAAGGAAAAAAAAAATTGTGATTGACAGTTCGCTTATTGTGATTTTAAGCTAAAAAGCAATAAGTCTACTTTAAGATGGTTAACAAACAAAGTTTTTTAAACAGAAAGAGATGGTTCAATGTGAACCAACCCCATGGGCTGAAAACTAGAGAAGTTACAGAAGGTAGGCTCATATAGCACAACATTCAAGATATCAGAATTTACATCTATCCTCAAGGACCTCAATCTAGCAAACTGAAAAAGTGGACCACCAAATACAGGTGCTCCCACACAACCATGTACTTAACTCAAAATTCATAACCAAAATCAAAATTAAAACCTGAATCTCAAAAACAGGTGATTGTATTCAGCTTCTACACACTATAAAAACTAAAACACCGTGACTACTGCAAAAGATATTTTAAGAATTCACCAAATGACGACGACGGCGAGGAGGAGGAGGAGGAGGAGGAGGAGTTGTATGACAATAACAATAATTAATCGCACATACTGAGATTTCTTGATTATCAAAAATTAAAATAAAATATGTTAACCGGGAAAATAATTAAAATTATGCGATAACCCAAGATTAAGAAATTTACGGGCAAGCTGAAAGGTAAGCAGTCTTGCAATTCAATACAGACATCATCGAACTGCACTTTTGACCATATAATTATGCGAAAACACCAAACAGCCAAGATTGTAAAATCAATAAAAAGCCATAGATATCGAAACAATTATAATCGTGTCATAATAACTCGATCGAGAAACAAATACTAATCTGGGTTAGTCCACTGCATGTAATCAGAAATGAACAAACTCTAAATTCAAAAAAAAATGCATAAAATTATATTCCTTTTTACCCAAAAAGAAAAAACCAAAACTAACCCCAAAAAAATAATCCACAAATCGTACATCTGTAAAAATAAAAAAGCAGATTTTAAAATGACCCACGAAGATGACGATGAAGGGATACCGAAAGGTAGAAGTGGGTCTGTACTATGTAGAGCGAGAAAGGTCATAGACATGGAAATTATTTAGAGAGAGAGAGAGCATGCCCGAAAGGGCTAGTTATTTTAGGGCGACTTACGTGGAAGAGGCTGACAGGCGAGGGGTAGCCGTACGATGAGATGACGAGGCGATCGTGGCCGTCGGAGGGAAGAGAGATATTGAACGCACAGATGGAAGAGAGGGAGAGATTGAGAGTTCAATGATGAGAGAGTTATTGAGAGATTTGGAAGAAGAAGATAATAACAATCGCGGAGAAACTGCACATAAAAAGATAATTCTCTCTCTAAATTTATATATATATATATATATATATATATATATATATATGTGTGTGTGTGTGTGTGTGTGTGTGTGTGAACTTGCAGTGGGAGGAGTAAAAAGTGGGAAGAAAGAGGAGAGAAAGGCTAGTTCCTCTCTGCAACAGCGGCCAGTAGAGATGGTAATTGGGAAGGGTGGATTCGGGTGGTGTAGGAGATAAGTTATTCTATTTTTATCATTTATTTTATTAGAGCGAAAATAGAGAAAAATATTATAAAAGTAGCTAATAATAGAGACGGTGACCATGATGCTGACCGTGAGAAAAATTATTAAATATTTTTAAAATATTATGTAATATTTTTAACATATAAATAATTGAAGATTATATAATATAAAATTATATTTTGTCTTTTAATTATTTAATAAAAATAAATTATTAAGTAATTATTGTAAAATTTGTTACTATTATATTAAGTAAAAATATCATATAAATTTATTATATAAAATTCTAAAAATATTAAGTAATTATTTGAATAGAGATAAAAATGGAGAAAGTGTCGAAATCATAAAAAAAAAAAAAGATAAGAAAAGCGAACATCGTTACTAACTGGTTTGTTATTTAGGTGAGAAAATTGGTACAAAACATAATTGAAAGGTGCAAGAATTGAGGAATAGAAAAAATATGATGGCAGTGATCTATATACATGTTGAGCACAATTACTCCTTGTGAGATTCCCATACATATAAATGGCTAAAATTAATTTTTGTGATTAATCATTGTTACTTTTTTGTGTTCATATTTTTTTTTTATTTTGGGTATTTTGTATGAAAAATGTTACTAGACAATAGATAATAATAAATAATATATGAATATTTATGCAAAATTTATTAGTATTCATAAAAATAATAAAATTTAATTTTAAAAATATATTAATATTAAAATTTTCTATTTTCATCAAATTATTATTCAGCATTTAACAAAAGAAATGAGTAATTATTCGGTACTCCCAGAGTATCATATGATAAGTTTACGTAGTATTTCAACTTAATATATTTATAATAAATTTTACCATAAATATATAATAACTCATATTTATTGAGTAAATAGAAGATAAAAGATGACCTATATTTACAGGTTGTGATTATTTATTTATTAAGAGTAGCACGTGACACTGTCTACATGATACTTCGAGAACATTTAATAATTTGTCGAGAGATAGTTAGTTGGATTATTTTAATTTAATAAAAAATTAATTTTAAAGATTTTAAAAGAATGGTTAATGGAAATAAAAATCTAAAAAATGTCTCAAATGATTTGAAAATTCTAAAATTAATGGAATTAAAGTGGCGCTGAGAACAAAAGGGGAGAGAGTACGGTGGTCAAAGTGAGATTTGAAGGTTTTAAGATACCTTTCGGGGGAGGGGGGAAGGACATGTTATCATACCCATCATTCAAGACATGTTACCTTGCCGACCTTTCAGGATATTCTTTAATTTCAGGTATTAATATGTGGGATATACCACTTGTGAAATCCCTAAATTGTCCTTGCCCTACTTTTTCTTTTCCCCCTTTTTGTTTTACTTTTTCTTTTTCCTCCCACTCTGTAGGATAAGAAATGGGGAAAAAAAAAGTTAAACAGTTTTTTTTTTTAAATGCCAAACGGCTCACGATTGGAAACTGGTTCAAAAGTCAGTTTTCTATTTTTTTATTTTTTATTTTGCATTTTTAATTACAAATTTAAATTTAGTTCAATATTACTTGTTTGCTAATTTAACTTTTAAACTTTTTAGAATTAGTTATTTAAATAAAAAATTAGTATTTTAGTTTTTGTTCAAATCAGATAATTTTATTCTTTTATATATTTGATATTAATAATTATATATAATTAGTAGTGATAGTAAATAAGTAATGAATGAGGAGTATTGTTATATTTTAAAAGTAATGAGAGTTTGAATAGAATATTTTAAAATTTAGTATTTTAATTTGATTTTTTAACTTTTAAACTATTTTGCATTTTTACCAAACGAGTTATGTTGGCATTTTTTGCGTTTTTAGTCAAAAAAAAAAAAAAAAAACTAAAATAGCCAAATGGGTCCCAAGATTTGGCATTTAAGCCGAAAAAAAATTGAGAGCCTAAATATGAGAAAAGTTAACTCTATAATATATCATATAATATCAAATATATTCATATTTAATGGCAATTTAGACAGAACAAATTTTTAGTAATGAATAATATCTTTGATTATTAAGAATAACAACATAATATAAGGTTTTCAGTAATCATATAGCAACCTTCTAACATTACTAGTTACTTTTATTAGTGTTGTCCAGCCAAACTTTTTAAGTTTGTGATTTTTTTTTTCAATTTTTGTTCGTCATGATAAATTTTTAAATGTTTAGGTTTTGTAATTAGTATTTAAAAAAATCACACTAATTTTTTTTGAATAAATAATTAATTATTATTAGTCTAAAAAAAAAATTTTACAATAAAGATAAAAAATATACCATAGCCAACAAAAAAAAACATCTCACAAGACTGGAGACTAGGAAAAAAATCACAAAAACTAACTCAATTCAAAAAAACCAACAAAACACAATAGTAACAGTATCAACAACTTAAACTCTACTCAAAATTATCAAAGATCTTCTTTTCCGAATAAAAAAGATTTCTAATTTTCTCTTCAAATTTCTTCTTATTCTCACTCCTAGATGAGGAGTTTAATTTATCATTTTCTTTCGATTTTACCTCATTAACCTTCTCGCAATCATGTTCCTTCTTAAGTTCACAAAAAATTAGGATGTCAAAGGTATTTGATAATTTCATAATATAAGAAGCAAAAACCTCAACAAGCTTTCTAGACGACTAATATTATAACTTTTTTTTTTTGTACTTTTTCATCTTTTCTATCTATTTATTTTTTTATTTATATATTTTACTTTTTCAATTCCTCATATTAAGAATAATAAAAAAAAGTATGCTCATTCATATTACAGTTTTTAAAAATTCACTAGAGACAAAGAAAATATAAAAATTCTTACTAAGTGGCTTTTTTATTTGAATTTTTTATTTTTTGGTCAAAATTCTTACTTTTCTATCTTCTTGTGACAAAAGCAATATAAAAAGTATACTTATTTGGATTAATACTAAATAAATTGTTAAAGACTAAAAAAAAAAGCTAAATTAAATACACGATAAACATGAGAATAAAAATAATTTTGATTGAAAATAGTGTTTTATTGTTTTTTAATAAATTTTCTTTATTTCTTATTTAAATTTTTTAATTTTTAATTTTTAATTTTGCGTGACGAGAATAGCCTATAAAGTATAAAAAAAAAAGTGAATCATTAAAGAGAAACAAACTATTTGAAAGAATTTTGTCAAACATCACTTAAGTTAACTCTTAATTCTAACCAAAAGTAATGAAAAAATATATATTTGCATGCCAAGAAAAATGTATAATACTAACTATATTGTTAAAATATGTATTTATGTATATATACTAAAAATTGGCTGTTGCTACATTTAAAAAATAAAACAGAACTAGAAAAGCTAGATTTGAAATGAATAAATAGATAAAAGGAATTTAATTTAATTTAAAATGAAGTGAGAAGAGATTTGGTTAATAAGAGAGAAACATAGAAAAATTTAAAAATGAAAGTGAAAGAAAATGTAACACACTTATGGCCATCAAGTAAATTTGAATTTTTAAACATGCACGTATGATAAATGTCTCATTTAAGTTTATTGTGATAAATGTAGCGTGTTCAAAAAAATTGACTTTTAAGAAATTTAATTTTTTTTTTAAAAAATAAAATAAAATAAGTTAGATTGTTTGGAATAATTTTTTATAGCAGCTTTTTTGTTTTTTTGTTTTTTATTGAAATGTCAAAAATACTTTTATTTTTAGCTTTTAAATTGTAGTGTTGGTGATATTCGCACAATTTTTTTTGTGTGAATATGATTGACTTTTTTAAGTAAAAGATATTATAGTAATTTTATTTGAAAAAAAGTTAAGGTGTTTGAGACATGTATTGACTTTTTTTTTAGATTGAGAGATAAAAAAAAGTTAGTTAAACTTTTTTATGAAACCAAATAGATCAGCTTAAAAATTGGCCTTTTTGCAAAAAAAACTGGCTAAAAACTATCCCAAACAGACCCTAAATTTATTGTGAAATGTAATACAGATATTTGGAGAGATAGGTTTGATTGATAATTGGCTTTTAAGTCAGTTTTTATATTTCTAATTGTTGAAAATGCAAAAAAAAAAAGTCATTTTCCTCATGCAAAAAAGGTCAAAAAGCTACTTTTTTGCACACATTAATACATATCACCTTCCCTGTGTGAAACTTTGATTTTTCTCTGGTGTGGAGGTTTTTTCCTTATTGTGTAGAGATATTTTCTCCTCTCTTTTAAAAACTAAATGCATTCAACTCTTTCTCGAATTTACAATACGTTTAGGTCACTTGATCTTTTTTCATAAAAAAATTAAAATAATAAGTCATAATTGTGGTTGATTCCTATTTTAAAAACTTGATTTGGGATAAATCTTATCACTAATTGTCTATTCAATTAAGTTCTACTTTTAAATATTTTTTAAATTATAAATTATTTTATCCTCAAATTATTAAAATGTGATATATATACATATATGTATATATATAGTTGTATCTATAAATGCATTGCACATAATTGGAAGTTTTTTGAATGATTTGAACTTTTAGTTTTCAATGATTTATTTGTTTGTTTAGTGCAGTTTTATCATTAAATGTTATCTTACAAAAAGGGAGAATTTTTCTCAATATAACTAACAAGAAAATAAATTTTATTTTCAATATTTTTATTTTCTCATTTCATGTTTTCAAATGAAACTCACATCTAGCTTTATATCTATGTCATGAAAAATTGCTCAATTTTTTAGTTTTGCTTGAGTAATAGGTGAATTTTATCATTCAATATTTTAATTAGCTTATAGGTACATTTCTTTCACTCTCATTTACACTTTTTATTAATATTCTCATTATTTGCATCTTAACTAGAATCGAAATGAAAATATATTCTCATTTTCTAATTAGTTTCTATGTCTATTTGATTAATAAGTGAATTTTATCATTCGCTATTCTCATTAGTTTTTAGGTACATTTTTTTCATTTTCGTTAACACTTTATACTAATGTTCTTGTTGTCTACAACAAAATTAGAATATGAAAGAGAATTTATTTTTATTTTTTCATTGTTAGAAGGTATAAATGAGACATTTCATTATCAGTGGCGAAAAAATGAGAACCGTTACTGTCAAATATCCCTAAATTTGATTTACAATGTGTGGTCTTTGGTTGAAAATAGCTTCCAACCAAGGTATAGAAGATTATCGAATACATTAAGTTGAAACTAGTGTTAAATTATATGCACTTTAAAGTAAAATTTGAGTTGATGTGCAAATTTTTGTGTTTCTTGTCCAATGAAATCTCATTCCTTTTTACCGAGATTTTCTCTCCGATTTTATTGGAAATCAATTCCAATTTAGTAGTTGTTATTTTAATATATATATATATATATATATATATTAGCTTTACGCAGGTAAGTTTCTTATATAAAGGGTATTTTAGGTATATTATTTTGAAATGTGACTTATCACAATATTATTTTTAAATAAGACTTATTTCTAAATAAGTCACTAAATGAACATTTGTAACTAAATTACCTAAAAAAACAAAAGGCAATATTATCATTTTGATGCAAAAAACTAAATGCTAAGATCCTTATTTACGAAATGATGTAGATTCAAAATGGCATATGGCATATGGCATATGGCATATGTTCCATTAGAAAATGGCATGAAAAAAGACGAGAAAATGAGGAGAGGGAAAGACCAATGACAGAGGCATAAGGAGCGCTCACCGCCTCTTCTT
>JAOTRH010000002.1:4288014-4303407 GCA_034768845.1 Heliamphora exappendiculata
GTGACGCCGGTGAAATCCCTACAACACCCTCGGTAGGCGGCGAATCATTCTTAAGGAAACTGCGATAGCAAGACTCGGTTTGCAAATTCTATTGATGCTTTCCTGTTATTTCATTCTCTGTAATTTCAGATTCTGTAAATTGTTGAAAGTTTAACAAAGATGTATTTTCTGGATCCCCGAGCTTGTATTTTATGTCGGCGTTGAAAATTCTCCCAACAGTATGAATATTTCTTCATTATATTGATAACCATAAAAATCAGTTTACAGGTCTAACTAATACAAAAGCCATGTGTGCAAACAAAAAAGCCTAATAAAAACTAAAACAAAAAGCCCTAATAAAAATCAATTTATAGGCTCCACCTACACAACAACTTCTACCTCCACAAACTGCTACTCCCATTGCCACATAGACCAAATGCACAAAAACAATGCAAAAGACTGAATTAGTAGCAGCAATGCCAAAAAACAATGCTCAACACATTCATTTTAAACAATGCCAAAAGTCTCAAATTTATTTCATGCCAAAAAAAAAGCCAAAACCCCCAATCATATCTGAAAGTTTCTTTTTTCTAACATCATTAAGCTTCTCCAACGACTACCATCATCATCATCGGATTGATAGTTAGACAATTCATCATTGTCTATATGTAAATCTACATCAGCATATAGATACGAATTGATTGAAGCACAATTCGAACCAAATCACACGATTCGAATCGCAAATTGTATGATTTCGACAACTATGCTTCTAAACCCTAAACGCACAAGGAAACAAACTATATATATAAGCTATCATTTGTTGTTAGATATGTGCAAAAAATGAACAAATAGCAAGAAATCATTGGAGAAAACTTTATTGAATGAAAAAAAAATCATTTAACTAATCAGCTTCAGTCGCCTTCAGCTTGTCTTCTCTCGGGCGCCTTCAACTTGCACATTCGATTCTCTTCAGACTTTGTGAAAAGTGGTTTCGTTTTTGGACTTGCTTGTTTGTGGCTTCGCAAGAGTTCAGCCTTCGATCTTCAAGCAATCGAAAATGTGATTTCAAAATAGTTCAGTGTTCGGTCTTCTCTAAAGGTGTTTCCACAAACGTGCGTTCAAGAGGAGAGCTGCAGTTGATTGAACTGAGACTCAGAGTGCTTTCGGTGCCAGTCCCATTAAGACCCTCGATAAATACAAAATGTCAAAGTGTCTTTTACTTTATTAGATTTATTTAACATAAAATAATTTTTTAAAGCAAACGGTAAAAAGGTAATATCAAATTCTCCATTAACAGAATTAAACAGTAGTATTGACAAGTGAGGACAGAGTAATTTCATAAATTACAAAAAAATTCATGTAATAAGTTTAAATCTAACGAAAAATATGTAATAAGTTTAAATCTAACGAGAGATATGTGTAATTTATTCTTTATATTTTTATCTCATATGTCAACAATACAATTTATTAAAGGCTTCTCACATAGGAGTTCATAAATATGATTTTAACCAAGAGATTCATAAATAAAAATTTTAATACATAAGATTCAACGCTTTTAAAAAGTATAATTTTTCAAAACAATACCTAGCAAACAAATACATTTATTTGTTTTCAATAAACAGATTAATTTATCTATTTACATATCAAACAGATAAATTTACATATTTACGTTTAAAATAAATTTATATATATATATATATGAATTATAGATTAAGGAGAATTTTTGTGATTTTGATGACAATCGAATGTTTTTTCTCCACGTGTTTAATTACAAGAGAATGTGTGAGAATGGTTCCATTATTAGAGCTTAGTTTTGGTTTTGATTTATAGAGTTTTTGTGAGAATTCATAAATGGCGATGAATGAAATTTTTGAATTTTCATTATTTAGTTACGAAAAATGATGATTAATTCCATGGCAAGCAATTGAATCGCTTCTTTGGATTCAAACACGAACGATCTTCAAGAGAATGATTCAAGGGTATTTTTGTCTTAAAAAAAACTTACACATGCAATAAAGGACCTATAGGTGAAAAAATTTGAAGAAGATGGACCTCACTCGTTTAAAAATAATATGTTGAATGAAAAACAATAAATAGTCTATAAATTGGATTTCTCATTAATTTTTTAATTTATTAAAAGAGACTTTTTCTGTAAGTTCTATAATTAATATTTCATACGATATTAAATTTAATAAAAGAATTTTTTAAAATTTTAAAATCTATTAGGTTAAATTGGACCAAAATACTTGTATTATTATAAATACTCATATATTCACCTCAATATATTATCTCTCATTCTCAACACTTCTATCTCTCTACCTCTATATCTACCTTTGGTTACCGCCGATGAGATTCGGTAACCACCTTTAGCAGTCATCGGCGAGCTTCGGCAATCAACTATAGCAACTTCCAACAATGATTTTCAATAATCAACTCCTAGAACAGATTTATGCGATCAATTCCAGTAATTTCTTATCACCAATTTTGATAATTTTTTTGGCGACTTTCAACAACCAATTCTAATTCCTCTTCTCCAACCTGCCAACTCCAGCGATTATTGGAATCAAAGATAATTTTATTTATTTGCATATAGAAATAAGTGAAGAGAGAAAATTTTTAATATTCAAATACAATAAGTAGTAAAGTTAAATTTAGTATTCACTTATAATAAAACTTAATATAATTTTATTTGTTTACATTAAAAAAATAAGTGAATATAAATAAATTTCACTGTTCAGATACAAAAAAATTTATCTGTTATATAGGTCGTTGAAAAGTTGCTGAAAAAATAACAAGAAGATTATTGAAAGTTGCCGAAAAGCATTACCAAAGAGTCACGAAAAAAAATAGTTGTAGAAAAGTCGCCAAAATATAATCATCGGAGGTGATAGAAAAAAATTACTTGCAACACTGGAATTAATAAATGGTGATGAGCCGCAAGGATTTTTACCATGTAATTAGGAGAGTGTGAATAATAAGATAATTTTATTAATAAAATATTCAAGTATTAAATTAAATGATCTTAAGTTTTAAAACTTTTAAAATAATAAATTTAAAAATTCAAAAAAATTAAATATACTAAATACATTATAAATACAAATTGAAATTATGACTAATTATCCCATTTTTAGAAAGGTTAAAGATCATGCGGTTGGTTTGCGACTTTCCTTGGTAGCAACGCGTGCAGTATCCCAGAAAAAAAATTGTTTGGTTTCTGAAACATCTTTAGGCCTTGTTTGGGATTAAGAAAAAAATTAACTTTTTCTAAAAAACTTTGCTTTGAAACTAATTTTTTTGGGATTTTATTTTTGCACGGTTTTCAAAGTAATTCAAAAAAAACTAAATATTTTTTTTTCAAATTATTTTAAACATACTTACTTTTTTTATTCTACTTTAAAAAAAATTAAACTTCTTAAAAACTATCCAAAAAGGCTTTTACTCCCTATATCACACGTCTTATTTGGGATTTTTTAAACTTTTTTTTTTCATTGATAAACGTTTCATTTAAACGTTAATTTTAAGTTATATTATTTAGCATTTAATAAATATTATTTTTAAAATTATTTAAGAAAATAGTATTCATATTCAAGATAATTTAACTTTTTAAATGAATTAAGTATAATATATTTAATAAAAACTACTCACAAAAAATGAAAAGTCAAAAAATATCCCAAATATTATATTTTACAAGTAAAAAATAATGTCATAATAGAAAAATTAACAAAAGTTTTTTTAAAAAAGTCAAAGGCTATCCCAAAAATTATTCTAAATAATCTATTTTCCATCTTTTTTCAAGAAAAAAAGGTAAACTTCTAAAAACTGGAGTTTTTTGGTCACCAACCAGGTTGTGATGTTAAGAGAACCATAAAGATTTTTTGATGAACATAAATAATCATGTTTGATGTATCAAATTAAATTAAAAATATAAAATAAATAATACATAGATTTCATATGTTTTTTTAATATCACGAGATAATAAATGAGATTATATATAGTGTGATACTATTTATGTCGTGATAGTCTGCTTTATTGAAATGAGATAAAATATGAAATAAGAATTTATAATTATTTTTTGCCATTAAATGAAGAGAATAGTGATTCGAATAGGGATAAATTATTTTAAAGAGAGTGAAATAATTAATTTTGTAAATTACTCACTATTAGCCCTTCATATGCAAGTTTAATAGTCTAAGATAATGCAAACAAACATAATACTAATTATTTAAAGAGATAAAATTTGAAATACTTAGTCCTACCGGTTTTTTAGTTCAATTTGAATTACTTAATCTAACACAATAAACATGCCCAAAATTAATTAATAATAATAATAATAATAAAGATTCATTTTTTATATAGAAATGAATAATTGTATTTTGTTTCTATATTGGTCTTGTTATACATGTTCATGCAATTCTATATAATTCATTTGGAACATGACTTTATGTCAGGATTTTGCACTTTTTAGATTTTGAAGTAAAAAGGGTAAAAAAAACATCTGTTTATCATTTTTTAACACAGCTTTAAGTTCATGCCAGAAAATGCTAAAACAAAAAAATTAAAAAGTCACCAACCAAATTTAGCAATATATATAAAGATTGTCTAAATATATTGGCACTTGCCTATGTAATTCTATATATATGTCCATTATTCAAACAACACCTCTTATTTGTCGATGTTATTAATTTTTATAATATTAACAGATTCTCGTGTATATAGTTGCCTAACAATTATTTTTCTTTGACTTTTTTAGCTACTTCCACATCTATCATATTCGGGAGAACTTGTTTGGTGACATAACACATTGACTATTTAGATACAAATTAAAGTAAGGCTTATTAAATTTGCTTCGCATGAGATCATGTCAGTTAATTGAAAAAGTTTATAAACCGAGATGGGAGAAGATACGTTTTTAGACACACAAAAAAATAAAAGTGAATAAAGAATGCTTCTCAACATAGAGTAGCAATAGTGACTAAGGTAAGTCTTCCTTTACGGCTAGAAGCCTGTCACTAAAAAAAAATAATCTATATTAAAAATGTTTTTTTTATTGGCATAACATACGTGCACACAGCTGCTCTGATCTTATTTTTGACAAAATTTGAACTCTTCACCTCCATTTAAAAAAAAAACATTGGTACCATTAAAAATAGGTGGCAGCCAAATAATTATTTTTCATCTCTAATGAATATTTATATATTTTAAATTTATCTCTTTCACAAGGATTCTAAAAGGTAAAAAAGTTAACTGAAAAATAAAAACAAAACAGAAACAACAAAAAATAGTTATTTTCAGTCAAAAACAGTTTTGATCTCTTTTAGTTAATATTTTTCAATTTCCATAAAAAAATATGTACTTCTAAGATTCTCTGTAACAAAAAAATAGAAAAATTAAAAAATATGTACCACAATGGGGGTGCTTGGCCAAGTTTTTTGGCATATCTTTTAATTTTTTACTACTAATTTTAATTTTAAATTATAATTTTTTTTAAATACTCACAACTTCTGTTACAAGTTTTAATTATTTTTTTTTCTATTTCAACTACAAACTATAATATTTACCAATTTACTCACAACTTCTACTATAAGTTATAATCTATAAATTACCAATTTCAATAATCCCAAACACCCCCAATATAAAAAATGACTAAAAAGACAAAAAAATAACTATTTTCACTAGTTTCAACAAATCCCAGAATTATCTACATTGTAGAATAAACTATAAAGTGAACCCATCTTGCACGTTTCAAAGTTCTATCACACCTTTTGTGATTTCATAATTATTCCAAACAAAAAACATTTTTACACAACTTCTCATTCTTAAACTTGGGACAAAGAACATTTTAAGACCCGAAGGTTGTTTATAATAAACAGAATGATTCTACAAACACCTTCATTTTCTCTAACCAGCTTCTCCCTGGTCAGGATCCACATTTTCTCACTAGCCATTATCCAAAACAAGAGCAGACAAGAAAGGAATAGAAATAGGTCTCCCTAGTCCCCATAGCTAACAATGGAGAGAAAATACAAAAAAACAGAAAGCAGAAAAAGTCTCTAGTAGGGACTGATAGATGTAAGGCACATGAACTCCGGTTTAGTAGGTATAGCCCTTAAAGAACATTCCCTTCTTTTGCTTCCTCGCTCTTGTTCTCAGCAGAGTACCTTCCGAGTAAGGGAGTTTGCTTTTGCACGGGCCAATAGTGCCTTCTGTGCAGCTTCAACATTCTCGGGCTGGCCTTGCAAGGTCTTAAGCATGGTGTTCTGCAAAGCACGTGCATAGGAGAAGGAAACGTGCCAGGGGTTGGGGCTTTGATTCATAGCGTTTAGGTTAAGTGTTGCTTCCATTTCAGATTGTCCTCCCGACAAGAACTACAAAGCGAACACGCACAATATTTTAGGCATTGAATAAGAAACCCATACGGAAATTAACTGCACGTATAATAGTGTAGCATTCAATCTGTGATGGGCCCATAGCATATCATATTTGATCTTCAGTGAAAGAATGAACACTTCATCTTCATCAAGTGTGTTCTTGTTTACAATTCACAAAAATTTTGAAATTAAAAACAAAAAACAGCTAAACAGGGCCTAACAGTTGTTCGACCTATAACAACGTCATCAATTAATTGCCTAGCTAAATGACACAAGGGGACAAATTTACAATTTCTATCCCAAATGAAACCACATAGAAATCATTTCAAATGAAAATATGTAAACCGGAAATATGGCCAAAATTGTTTCAAGTTTAATATTTTTGGTTTGTCAAATCAACAAGAAGCATGATTAAAGCAAAAACAAATTGTAAACGTAATGTTCACTCCTATTGAGTAATATATATTTACATATTATACAAGGAAGAATGGTCTTGATGTTGGTTGCCCTATGTGGCACATTCAAGAACTCAGATTTATTTCATTTGATGGTTAGATGTGTGTTTACATTTTTGTTTTATTCTTTTTCACCTCGCTCTTTCTCCTCTCCCACCAACCAGCTCTCTTCTCTCTATCTTTATTTCAAATTCAACTTTTCTCTTTCTGGCCCAACACTCCCCCTCCCCCTCTCACTCAAACAGATAGGTGTCAAGACTCCCTCATCAACACTTGATTAGCAGTTATGCTCAAAGTACGTACCTTTAGGCATGGGTAATTGCTAGTTGACAATAAGAGCTCTTGAGTGTTTAAACTATATCATAATAAAAACGAAGTGAAAAGTAACAAAACATGTTTATGGGGAATATGTTAAAGGAAGTGTACCATGACTCCTGGAACTGCAGGAGGTACTCTCCTCTTAAGCATGGTGAGTGTGTATTTTGCAATAGTCTCCGGAGAAGCTTTCTCTTTGTGCTCAGCCCCTTGGGTTACCATACTGGGTTTAAGTAGGAAACCTTCAAACATTGCATTGTTCTCTGCCAAGTAGTAGAAGACTTCTGCCCAAACACGCTCCGCCACCTCAAGTGTCCTCTCTATAGGGTGATCCCCATCAAGAAGAATCTCAAGTTCCACAATCGGCACGAGGCCATTGTCCTGCACAAGAAATTGCAACAATGAAAAAAGAGTAATTCTATCTGTGCATCATGTTTGGTTATTTTAATTTTGATTTTGGTTATAGTAATTTTTAGCCCTATTGCGTGCACCCATAACCAGAAATGGTGTTCACCCAGTTGGTTATTTCAACTTTGGCTTTGGTTATAACAATTTTAAGCTCAATAATGTGGTTATTTCAACTTTAATTTTTGGTTATTTCAATTTTAGGCTCAGTTAGTTACAAGATGCTTACGGTATCCACCAAAATAGTAATTGAACACTTGAACATAGTAGTTGAGCCCATGAAACAATGAAAAACAGAAAGTAAGGATCGTTAGATTGTGTTACACGTTTCCTGTTTCTAGCTATTACAAAACAGAAAACACGTTAAACAGTTTTCCAAAAAAGTCACAAAACAAAAATATAATCATGAGTAACCATGTATTTGTTTTGTGTTCTCAAAATTCTTGAAAAGCAGAAAATACCAAAACATGAAATCCAACAAGTGATGTGAAGTGATATGACAAAGACATGACAATATTCTTGTAGAAAACTATGAACTTATCAAAGCTGAAATATTAAAAACTGGGGGGAACAGAATTTCGCTAGAAAATGCTCGATTACAGATTTCTTACCAAAACTTAAACGAAAATATAAGTTCTCAAAACCGTCAAAAACCTCAAAACATACAAAAATCTGTCACACCTTCTTTTAACTTCAGGCCATATATAACTTACTAATAATGAGCTACTTGTGAGAACATATGATTGCATAACTATTGCCAATGAATTCCATAATACACATTACACCTTCCCTGCGGCAACTCCAGGAATTTTTATTAATGAAGTCATTCAAAAACTTAAATTTTATTTATTTCATAAGATAATAATTTTTACATTAATTAATAATTAATTATCTATTATCAGCATACTAAAAATTAAATTACACAAATTAATTAATAAGTGAAATACACTTTTGAAATAATCATGTTGTTCTCTTGACAAAAAAATGTAAATACATAAACTTTTACAATTCTATTCGACGAGAATTTATATTTTAAAATTAGTACACAATAATTTAGTGATCAATAGTATTAAAAATGTTATTTTTAATATGTGCAATCAAACAATCATTGAATCAAATTATACAAATAACTTGGTATTCAACTCTATAAAATAGTTGTTAAACTCTTGAAATTACATATTTATGATTGTAAAAAATAGCTTAATACGTTGAAGACAGCTACTGTTCAATATTTTATATTATTACGGGGTCAATTATATTTTTTTAATAGAGTCAATTATTCAATAACTCAAAAATAAATACTATAATAATAATTTTTTTCATAAAAATTATGGGGTCAATTGACCCCACAAATGCTTGTGGCGTTGCCCCTGCACCTTCCCTCAAAGGAACTGCTTTTGCCATCATCATGAATCCATGGCCAATCAGGGACCAAGAGAATTTGATAATGAGACATTTTCACTTTTGTAAATCAAAATCGAGCTGTTGGGATAAGGCACTGTTGAATTACTTAGCTCAGTTGCAGTCTATGGTAATCCCTGACATTGCAAAATAGGTTACTAAAAGAATCATAGCTATCAAAAATTAATATTTAAATTTATAAATTATTAACTTCAACCTTATGGATTTATGCAGCGAAGATTGATTCGACAATTCCTTCCTCCATTCCCCTTTGGACACAAACCCAATTACTTCAAAGACAAAATCCATCTTCTATTAATTCCTCCCTATGAAGCCCGGACATCAACATGGACACAGACACGAACACGGGAAATGATTACAAAAAAATTAAGACACGAACATGATGGGAAAACAAAAAAATATTTATATATTTATGCTATGTTTAGAACTTGAACAACAATAGTAGAACTTCAGCAATGATCAAACTAGAGCCCAAAACGTGTCTTGTGACGTGTCCATTATTTGGATGCATGTTTAAGCATGTCTGATGATGTATCATGCATAAAAAAAATTATAAAAAAATAGGGCACACCACGTGACGTATCCGACACGCCCCATCGTGTCTGAGTCATGTGTGGAAGCTATATTGGCATTTTCGTGTTTCCTAGATTGCTCCAGTACAAACAAGCATTAGCTCCTTTAGCCAAAAAAAAAAAGAAATTAGAGACGTAAAGTCATACCTGAGAAATGCCTGCATAACGTGCAAGTCCCCATGCAGCTTCTTTCACAGCCAAAGCAGATGGACCACAAGGGATGCTGACAACCGTGCGCCTACAAATCATATGGAAGTGCCAATGAAGTATATGCTATGAACCTTAAACCCTAAACCCAAAACTCAAAACCTTAAACCCTTCATTCTTCCTGCCAACTGAAAAGGCAAAAAAAATCTTTTCAGCAGATCTAGAAGCCAATCCATCCAATCCCTGGCACCAAGATTCATTGTTGGATCCCGGTAGGGGAACCAAACCCTGGAAACATGTGTAAGTGAAAGGGCGAGAGAATTAAATAAACAGAGGTTTAGTAATAAGACAGTATTTAAACATGAAAGAAATTATACCTCATCAACTTTGATACCAGGTACGATATTCTCATCACACAAACAATCCACAAACCTTTTCCCGCCTGTTGTTGACTGGCAAAGTGTCTCCTCAAAAAGAATGGAGCCAGAAATATATTCACCCGGACCAGGAGTGGTCAGCAAAAGCTATCTGTAAGCCTGTTGGTTGGCTACTGTTTTATCCAGGCCAATTGATGATAATCTCTTCCCACAGGTGGCGTTTGATTCATCAATGGCAAGGATGCCACGCCCAGGAGATGCAATAGATTTCTACACCATCAACAAAGAAACCATTGGCAAATAAGAACCATATTGCATATCCACCCTCTCGCCAAATGAAAATTTTTTAGGACTAAACATGCAAAGAATTGGGAAAACAAAAATCTGAAACAAGATTCGTGTAGCAAAAAATATCGAAGGTCATTTATATATTTTTAAAATAAAGTTGATTTTAAATACCAAACCAAATCACGTCCCCTGATCCCTTGCATAAAAATAGGGTGGGATGCATCTCCAATATGCGGTTTCATATTCAGATGACCATCATAGATGAAAGAAATGATGTTTTTTTAACTATTTTCTTAGAAATGGCCCAGTGAATAATTCTTATTCTGCTATTTATCTGTGATAGTATACAATCGGTTATTCACGTATCAACGAAGATTTTTATATTGGAGCTCTTTTTCTGTAATTCTTTATGCCATATCTAAGCAAATTCCGAAAGGATCCTATAGGATCTCCACCTCCAAAATCATATATGAGCCCAAAATTCCAAATATTGAACCAAAGTATGATGAGCCACCATTAATCAACCAATTGCCCAATAAATACGATCCCAATTACAGAAAGCATTGTATGCCAACAAAACTAACCAAATCAAACTACCAAAAGAAAGTAGGTTTTTTTAGCTATTTTCTTAGAAATGGCCCAGTGAATATTGCTTATTCTGGTGCTTATCTGTGATGGTTTATAATCGGTTTCGTACGAATGAAGATTTTCACATTGGAGCTCTTTTTCTATTATTCCTTATGTCATATCAAAGAAATTTCATAAAGGATCCTATAGGATCTCCACCTCCAAAATCGGATATGAGCCCAAAATTCCAAATATTGAATCAAAGTATGGGGCGCCACCTTTAATCAACCAGTTTCCCAACAAATACGACCCCAACTACCGAGAACATTATGTGCCAATAAAACTAATCAAATCAAACTACCAAAAAAAAAAAAAGAAAGAAAAACACCTTCCATATAGAAACGAAACATGATCGATCAAGTTAAACTTCACAACTTTCAATAATTAAATCGCCATAAAACGAAAACAAAAACAAAATCGAGTTGTGAGGGAACAAAAATGACAAAAATCAACAAGAATACAAGCACAAGAAATCAGAATTATAGCACAACAGAAGCTCCTCGGCTACAAATAATACGTACTATGTAAGTATGCATGCGTTGAGGAGCGACAACTCACGGCGGTTTTGGCAAGTTCGTCGGTGTAAGATCCAGCTCGGAGGACGGAGACATGTCGGGTGGCGAATCGGCAGGACGATTCAGGCCGTTGGTATATGGATTGTTGACCAATCCACTGTGACGACGATACGTCTAGCTTCACCAAGCTGGAACACGCCATGGCTCCGACAGGGACGACGGGATCGCTCGGCAGCTCTTCCTCCCTCTCCTCCTCTTTCCCTCTCTTACAAATTAAAAGGCCTCTTGTCAAATCAGTTAGCCTTCCTCTGGAGTAGGGAGAGTAAAAAGAAGTGAAAGTTATAAAAAAAAAAGAAGAAAAAGAAAGGTATTTTCAGTCAACAGTTAAAAATAAAAAATAAAAATAAATAAATAAATAAATTTTAACACGTAAAATTTATTAATAATATTTTTAACACGTAAGATCCAACCACTTATAACATAAATAAATTTAACATAAATAAATAAATAAATTTATATATAATACATACAGATAAATTTATCTATTGTTCATTTTTAGTATTGATAAATGTTACACGGATAAATTTATCTGTTAAATCAAATAAGTACAAATGCTAAACAGAGACATTTATCTGTTATTTCAGACAAATATAAGTTTTAGATAGATAAATTTATCTATTTATTAAAACAAACACAATTTGCTAAACGGATAAATTTATTTGTTCATTTCTAGTATTGACAAATAGTAGACAGATAAATTTATCTGTTCTTTTTTAGTATTGATAAATGTTATACAGATAAATTTATTTATTTACTTATTTATGTAAAATAAATAAATTTATATGTGTATTTTATACATGTTTAAAAAATGTACAGTATTCTTTATACATATAAATTTATTTATATATTTATTTATGTAAGACATATAAATTTATTTGTATTTTATACATGTTTTGAAAATACATAAATAAATTTATCTATTATAGAATCTAACTGGATCTCGTACATTAAAACTGGATCTAGCGCGTTAAATTTTTTTTATAGTGGATAAAAAATAAAATCGACGCTACTTTAAAGATTTAAGACTAATTTTTCAAAAAAAAAAAAAATAGGGAGAACTATACTCCTATTGTTTAGTTATTCAAAAGATATATAGGAGTTGATTTTTTTTATACTAATTAATAAAAGGAAATGAAACGATTGATACTTATTTATTTTTGTAACTTTTTAATATTAATTTAAATTATTACTTTTAATATAGACATAAAAAAATTATAATTAATATTATAAAAATAACCTATCCTTCCATTCACTTCTTTTTCGTTTCTTTCCAGGTTTGGAAGAACAAAAATACCTTTTAAAAATGGATTATTTCTTTCTTTATTTCTTTTCTATTTATTTTTTGCTTCTTAAAAATTACTCAAACAACATTACAATTAATTATTTTTTTTCAAATTTTTTACTTTCCCTCCAAATGCTTAATCCAAACGAAGGCTAAGTTAGTCTTTTTGGATGACTTTGTTTTTTTTTTTTGAAAAAAATTAATTTTTAAGTCAAATTGTTTGTCTATTAATTTTTATTTATTTTTTGTATAAAAATCTTATACACATCTTAAGTACTTTATTTTTTTTTAAATTAAATAACTATAACACAGTTAATACATTCAATTAAAAGTTACTTGCTCCTACAAATAAATAAAATAGTATTATTATTTTAAATATTATATTTTAAAAATAAAAAATAAGAGTATATTAAATATTTTAACCAAAAAAAGCTATGCCAAAAAATATCTTAAATAATTTAATTTTTATTTGGTTATTTTTTTTAAAAAAAAGCTAAATATTTAGATAGACTTTAAAAAAATAAAAAGAAGTTAATGAATTTATATCAAACATAATACTTGAAAATAAATCTTTTTAAAATAAAAAATAAATCATTTTAAATATACCAAACAAAGCTTTTTAACCAATAAGACTCCTTCAATTGTGTCGCTCACTTCTCACGAGGCCATAAAATTAATGAGTGTGAGGCAAAACAAAACAGATTTTTTGTTTTCTCGTAGAGTGCGCATTTCGAAAGGATTACGACAAGTGGCGGATCTAATAATTTAATTTAGGGAAGTATTAAATTATTATTTTTAACTTTAGACTGATTTGGCTTATATGATCTAAAATTAACTTTTTAATTTTTTTTTTTAAATTATAAATAAATAAATAAATAAAAATAATTTTTGTAAATGCACTAACATATGCACTAACGGCTTAAAATCACATTTAACCAAAAAAAAAAATTCGGTTCACTTAGTTTAAAATCAAAAATTATGAAAAAAAAAAATTTAAAAATTATTTTTTATGCAAGTTATCATTTTCAGAAATAACATATTTCTAACTATAATGTTTTTTAAATTTTTTCTTCATATCTACTTAATATACGTTCAAAAAAATCATTCCTCATTACGACAATTGATTCACTCATTATTTTTCACATTTGTCTAACTATAGCCAAGTATCCCTTACTAAGGAGTGTTCAAAAATTTAAAAAAATCAAAGAACCGAACCAATTCGCGCAGATTAGTTCGGTTTTATTTTGAATTAGTTTAGTTCCAATTCTAAAAATATGTAGACCGTAAGTTACGGATTGATTCACAAATTTTAGTCCACGATTCTAGTTCTGAACCGAACCGGACAATGACATTAAATATAATATATATATTTATATATAAAATATATTATATTTATATAATATAAATAATTAAATATCACTTAAGTAATAGTAAGGGTATTCAGCTTCAGCCGTGCTATTTTTGTGTGTGCGCTCAAATGAGCTATTTTTTATGCTGTTGATATTAGTTGCTATTTTTTTTTTGCTGAACATGAGCTGTTTTACTGTTTTTTATACTGAAAACATCATTTGCTGAAAATTTTATGCTGTTGATAGTAACTACTATTTTTTTGCTAAACATTGGTTACTGAACTTTTGCTACAGTTTTTATTTTGTTACTACTCTGCTGTTATGGTTTATGTTTATGGAGCTCTACTGTTTTTTTATATATAGTTCTATTGTTTAGTTTTTTAACATTGTATATTAGTTGAACCATAATTTTGAACTGGGACCGAACCGTTAATAATGGGTTTGGTTTGGATTGGTTCAACAAATTACACGGTTTGGTTTGGTCCTAAAATTACTGAAACCACAGGGATCAGTTTAGTTTCTGATTTTATTCAAAATCGGTCCAAACTGGACCGTGTACACCTTTACCCTTACCTCGCTTATTCAGTATATTTTAAAAAATTTTAACTTTTGACTCTCTCTCTTTTTTATAATATTATCTATGAAAAAATAAATAAAATATGTTTTAATAGGTATATATATTAATACATCTTGTTCTACATCTAGTGATATTCTAAGGAAATAAATATGTGCATTTAAAAGCTCCCCCTTTAAAAACTGGGTTGAATCTTTTAACGAATATAATAAATTAAGGGAGCACTAACTATTTTATTAAAGGTTTATTAAAAAACATTCTTATTTTTATAGATAAAAAGAAAAAGTGAAAATTTAAAAAGGGTTTAACAAAATTCATTAAGAATATATTTTTAAAAAATTTATTATTTATAGATAAAAATATGAATATCAAAATTTGAGAGGGGTTCGTGCCCCTTCTCATCCTTCATTGGATCCGCCATAAAGTATACGACATCGAATATGCGGAGCTACCAAATAGTGCCGTGTTTGTTTTGAGTGATTAAAGAAGGGAAGATTATGCCCTCATTTGTCAGTCGATTTTTTGATTTTTTTCTTTAAAAGTTTAAAAAGTCAAAATGTCACATTTTCTATCTCAAAGGTTGTTAGTCTTTTTTGATTTTTACATAATTTTTTTATATTTTTTAAAAATATCATAACTTTTATTATACACATTTTAT
>JAOTRH010000002.1:4303507-4336122 GCA_034768845.1 Heliamphora exappendiculata
TCCTAATTTGAAATTTTTTCAAAGATTTTTTAAAAATAGCATATTTCTTAAATGAAGTAAAATTGATACAGATCTGATATGTTGTTAACAAATTTGATACATTTTATACAAAACTGATACATGAACAGTTCACGCAAATACAATGTCAAGCAAATGTATCAGTTATGTAGAAAAACTGATCCAAATGTATAAGAACTGATACATTGGTACATAATTGATACAGAACTGATACATGAATAGTTCAATAATATTCCGTATTAAATGTATTGTTCGGGAAGAAGAAGATTCTAAAAATACAATGTCAACCAAATGTATCACTTACGCAAAAATACAAGTTTGTATGTATGCACCATTTTAGATGCTTATCCTCTCAGAAAAATAATGATACAATAATCATTTACAAACTCCATAAGTGATGCTCATCAACCACTCAAACACCCACATATATTGATAAATATATAGATTACGCAGTTCCAAACACGAAATCATTCTCCAACAATATACTCACCAAATCGATCAACCTCTCAATCCGATCGGTTTCAATTCATCGGCAAATCGTCTTCTCCTTCTTCTTAGGAGATTCGGATTGAGATCGAAAGTCTCGGATTCGACAGAGATGGCGGCAGCGGCGGTGCGACTATTTATCCGATCTCGTGAACAGATCTGGTGACGGCGGGTGCGTCAGGGTCACCGGCGACGGCAATGGCACGAAAGGCGGCTGGCGTCGGCATTGGAGGGGTGGCCGGTGGCGTGGCATGCGGCGTCGGAGGATGGGGTCTGTGGTCATTGGTCGGTGGTGGCGATGTGCTGGTCACGAGTGGTGAGTTGCACACACACAACACACACACACAGAGGAAAAAGTTTAGATAATCATAATTAATTATGGTAATAGAATATTGTGCAAAATTCAAACTTTCTTTTTTCGATAATCATAATTAGTTCTGGTAATAGAATATTAGGCAAAATTCAAACCTTTTTTTTATCTAATTTTTTTAATAGGGGTAAATTAGTCATAAAATTTTATTCTTATTTATTATGGGACTAAAATTAGTAAAATAAATATACTAGGATTAAAACTCTTATGATGTCTAAAATTAGGACTAATCCTTAAATTTCTCAAAAATATATATATGTATATACATATATATCCATTTTTTTTCTTTTTTTTAAAGAAAGAATTAAACAATATTCCAGGACACATGTTCCAATTGAAGTACTTCTAAAGGTTTTGTCAATAATTCGATTTTTTAAGGCACTGTGAACTAGATTCCCTATCAGGTTTGACTTTTCAACCGATATAACTCGATTTTTAGGCAAAGATAACATAGGGGCGTTGGATTTTCGGCCAAAAATAACTTTATGCTAGTTGACCGCTCGAGCATCAAAAAGGATCGCTCGAGCGCTCGAGCGCTCGACTGCTAATGAGCAAAATTTTGATATTTCAGCTTTCTACAATTGGGTCTAATGTGTCCCAATATTTCACAATAATGAAAAATATGGACATTTTTTAACATTATTCAACTTTAGTGAATATTTTTTAAAACAAATTCCCAAAGTTTGACCCTTTAATTGATCAAAAAAATTTGGAATATTTTGACAAGAATTTTTTGAATATTTGCAGCGTTTACAAAATTAATTTTACTTGAATTTTTTAGAATGATTTTTGATTGCATAATAAGTTTTTGAACAACAGGTATGGGGTACTAGATTTAACAAATTTAATCTTATTTGCGAAATTTAAAGATGAAGTTTTATCAATATATCCAAACCCAGTTCGATCAGACGCCACATTTTGTACATTCAAAATATTTTTCAAAACTTTTGAGCCTGCATTAAATTTCTTATGCATAGCATTACAAATATCAAGATTTTTTTTTCAATTTTAAAACTTTTGTCTCGAGAGAGGATCTTAACTCAATCGAATTTTGTAATTCTTTTTTCAAATCCATGACATTAGACTTACGAGAATTGCATGACTCGATGAATTCATTCATCTGCTTATCAGAATTGGCTAATTTTTTAGAAACTTTAGTTTTGTAATTTTTTAAACAAGTCAACTCATTTTTTGACTCAACCAGTTCTGATTTAAGGCTTTCGTTTTTCTTTTAAAAAATTTTAATTTTTAGTGACAGTTTAATGATAATTTTTGTCATTTTGTAGCTTTCGTTATACAATTTATCATAAGTTCACTGAAGATTATTTTCACTATCTTCATTTGAATCTGAATAATCAAAATCATAACTAGAGTCACTTTGAGATCTAACGGATTCTTGATTGGAGAAATCAAATTTAGATGAATTAACTCAGGCAGTGAAAGATTTAATATTTAAGTTTTCTTCCTCAAAAAAATTCATAGCCGACGGTTATTAAGATCTTACTTAAGCATATTTTTAATCAAAAAAAATATTATAATTTTTTAAACAAAAAAATATTATAATTTTTTTAAGAAATATTATAATAATTTTTTTAAATCAAAAATTGAGTGAGCCTATTCTGATACCAATTAAAAAAATAATATTTAAATTATTTTATGTGCAGCAGAATGGGAACAACGTTAGCTGTTGATTTATTTTAGGATTAGGCAATCGCAAGTAATAATAAAAAGTTTGTCAAATCCACATGTATCGGTCCTCACTTGATCACCGCAGCAACAAATTCTTGAAACTTCACAAGTAGTGAATTCACAATACTTTCACGCTAACGGAGTCTATCGTTGGTAAACTTAAAATGCCTTCTAAGTTAAATACGAAAAAATTTAAAATTTTAGGATCTCAAAAGAAACTTCTGATCGACTTTGTAATATCTGAATATTGAAGTGCATAAGTTATTTTTTGTGGCTGGCCTTGGATCTTATTTATAGGTTTGAAAGACCAACAATTAGAATTTTAATGTAATTGAAACTGACTGGGGACAGTGTTCTGCCAGAACTGCTCTTGGCGAACATATTTTGTTGGTTTGTACCTTCAGCTTCTATACTTGTACTTCAATCAAAACTACTCTCGGGCTAACCTGTTTTGTTGACTTGTACCTTCAGCTTCCTGCTTTGTTGACTTGTACCTTCAACTTCCATATTTGTACTTCAATCTTATTGAGTTATAAGGACTTGTAATTAAAGAGAACTTCTAATGACTTTAAGTTTCTTAAATCAATTAGGAGACTTTAACAAGTTAATCATCTTAACCACTTTAATCCTAATTCTACTAAGAAACTCAAACAACTTAGGAATTCTAGAGTAATCTAACCACAAAAATTCTAAACAATTATAAGAATTTAATTCAAATAAAATTATTAAATTCCTAACAAATTAAAACAAAATGGAACATTTTTTAAGAAAACATATTAATGACAAATAAAGAAGAAAAACGGGAAAGTAGGTTATGGGTCGTTTTGTAATAGTTTTGAAGTCAATCTTTTTTAAGTATTTTTTTTTTATCTTTAGTGAATTATTTTAGTTTTTATCAAAATAATATACTTTTTAATTTAATGTAACTAGAATTATTTTGTCTTAGTGATCAGTTTTTAGATTTGATTTTTTTTTCTTATTTTTTGATATTTTTTTAAATACCTCTAATCAAATTGAATTGAATAAAAATAAAATGTTTTGGCAAAAATTTTTGAAATTTATTTTGCCTATTTTTTTTAAAAAAATGTTTAACTTCAAACACCGTTACCAGACACCGCTATTTTGTGCTTGAACCTCATTTTCGTTTCTTTCCTCTACCCAAATAAATAAGGGATTTTTCTTGTTTTTTTTTATTTATGGAAAAGTCCTAAATATAAAAATCTTAAAAGAATTTATTTAATAGTTATATTTTTTCAAAATAAAATCTAAGGTAAATTACACTCACTTCCTCCGAAATTTCAAAAAACTTCAAGAATCTCACCTAAAATTATTAAAATAACATTGCATTTCGTTATATTTTATTTGTTGAGATCAAATTTTTCTTTTTATACTAATGGCGTTAAAACTTAAAAGCCTTTACAAAACTTGCTTATATAATCATTTTGTTCTTTTAATATTCTATATATGCCATTTTTTAATCTTCCACCAACAACTAAAGAGCTCAAACACACCTTTCCATTTTCTCTAGGCTTATCCCCACCACCACCGCCGCCACCCACCACCAGCGGCACCACCATGGCGCACTGCACCACCCATAAGCACAACTTAGCAGCTCCGGACCAAGAGACATCAATGGATTCCACTCACAAAAAACAACCAAAATCCACCGCCATCACCACCGTCGCGACGTCCACCATAAATCACCATTGCCACCCAATAAACCCAAATCCCATTGTTTCCTCCTCGACTCTCCACACCATATCCAAGCACTTCTCAAAGTTATATTCAAATCGTCACAAGGTCCTCACGCCCTTAAAATCTCTAAAGCCCCTTTTGAAACCTCAGATTGACACCAATTTGCAAGCAAAAGCCATGCCGATTCCTGCAATTGAAGCCGACTCTGTCTGGGTTTGCCTGCAAAATTTGGGAGGAGGGGACTGCGGTGGCCGGAATGACTAGTAGAGTTGGTTTTAAGATGAGTTGGGAGGGGAAGGCTATGGGGTAATGGTGGCGGAAATGGGTTTTGAGATGATTTGGGGTTTGAGGAGCGAAGTGAGAGAAAAGCCAAGCAGGAGAGCTCGTTTATCAGATGAGATTCGAAGAACCACCGTAGCCCATCGTCGTATACGAGTCGCTGCCGTCCACGGCGACCAACATTTTCTGTAACACACTTGAGGACCCTCATTTTTATCACCTCCAAATGCTGCCCTCAAAATCCCTAGGTCTTTTTTTGATGATTGGGAAAGCTGCCAATCCATCTAAGAGATCAAATAAGAAAAGTGAAATCCGACCGTGACTCAAGACTCAAATTCACTCACTGAAAACCTAGATTCTGTTGGAAATATAGATTCCGTTGGAAATAGTGAATTCAATTGACCAATTTTTACATTGATTGTTGGTCATTATTTTAGAATTGATTAGTAATTGAATTGGCCATTTAATTGATAATTAATTTCATATCCATCTCTTTTATAATCCTCAATGAGAGAAATTATATATATATATATATATATATATATATATACCTTTTTTGGTATTCTAAAAAAGTGTGCATAGAGGTGAGATAGGAAAGATCAAATTCTGATATACAAGTTGTGAGAGAAAGAAAGACAGACGAGATGCGTTCGAGTAGTCGATCTTTGATGGTGTTCAACATTTGGGTCAACCATTTTATCCTAAGAGAGTGACGCCGGTGGAGATACTTACAACACCCTTAGTAGGCGGTGAATCATTCTTAAAAAAACTGCGTTTGCGGGACTCGATTTGCGTATTCTTTTCATATTATTTCTACAATTTTATTTTTTATAAATTTTGTTTATTGTAATTTTTAAAAGTTAATAAATATGTATTTTTTGGACCACCGAATATATCTTGTAGTGCGTTATATTTCTTCCAACAGGTTCATCTCTCTCCCTCACCGATCACATTGTCGGGGATCATCATGAATCTTCTTCGTCTGCAACTACATCATCATCATTGTCCTCCTCTTCGTCAATGTCAGATCCAACCCAAGGTGAGTTCGGCAGAGAAACAGAGGAGGTGGTTGGCAGCGGCGACGATGGCGGAGGGCTGCTGGTTCCCGATGGAGGAGCAGCGGACGATGTCGGAGAAAGAAAGGAGGAAGATGACAGAGTAAAACTCGGGATTAGAGTCAGAGTGATGATGGGAGGCAGAGGAGATAGAGCCAGTGAAGGAGAAGGTAGCATAGTAGGGGTTAGTTTTTTATTTTTTAACTAACAAAATTTTAATTAACTACATATGTAAAGTAGTAACATGCTATTTTGGCTAATGTCGTTTACTCGACAAGTTTGACATGGAAGTCAATGTTATTTCAGATGCCTCATAGGAGGTCCTTATATTTATCAAATACCTCAAGAGATGTAAATATAATTTACCATAAAATCTATTTTATTTTATTCATCCTAATATATACTCCTTTTCACTATAATAATTTGCTACACCTTACCATTGTTTTTATTTTTACTTTTTAATTCTAAATTAACAAATATAAGCCCAATTATTTGAAGTTATAAATTTATAATTTTAACTATGTTGTAATTTTTACTTAAAATTAAAATTATATCTCTTAAGTTACAATCTATTCATTTATAATTTTAATTATAAATTAGAATTATAAATGTATTCACGAAGAAATGGGATAAATAGTCACAAAAAAATTTAATTATTTAAATCATTGGGTCCATAGTTTTTTTTAAGAAAATTGTGAGCTAAGGTTCACTAGTTTAATATTAACCAATTTTATAAAGAAAATTGTCACTCGCACAGTCTCTTAATTATTTAGTGTTGGGTCTCTTATATTTTGCAAATTCATATAATTAGTGTTTTATATACATATGTCTAAACTGGCTGGAGTCATAAATTCATATAAAAAATTTAATATGTATAGAATTTTATTATTATATAGGGGTTAGAGTTTTAAGGTTTGTGTATAAATAGAGACTTTATAACTCTAGCAGATTGGTGGAAAGTTGAATCAAATAGATAGAGATGTACAGAAAGGCGAAGAAAATATCGGGGCACCGATGTTATCCTTAAGCGAAAAAACGAGATTTGTTTCAAGACTCGAGTATAGTGGATTATAAGGTACTTTTGGTCTCAAAATTGTACATTCTATGGTTATAGTGGATTATTTTTCTTACTCGTGAACGTAAACATATTGTATCGAACCAGGTAAATCTTTTTGTAATTTTTTTCTTTAGCGTGTACATGTTTGTGCTTCGTTTGAATTTGGAAATTAGTGATTAAACTTTAACACTTGGTACACACACCCCTTGCCACCACATCATCCTTTCAACCCCTTTTATTGCTCGCGACCGTTTTGTGGCGAATGTTGGCAATAAGCAAGATCTCATCCTTTTCCTTTTTACTACGCTTATCGATCGGTCAAATTGACATCTAAGTCCGATAAGCGCGAGTGACTCTTGTTTTTATGTCCATCTTTATTCTCGGCATATTGCCATGGGCCAAAATGCAGTAGGGTCTTTAAGCCTAATGTTTGGTGCATAAATCTCTATAAAAAAAGGGTCAACTTCTATATGATTGGATGTAATTGTTAAGATTTTTTCTTGAATAAATTTTTCTCTTAATAGATCTTTTCTTATTTCTCTTTATAGTGACAGATTTTGGCAATTACAGATGACCTTCGACAATCATTGAGTGACTTTTTATGTGACTCATGAAACATATAAATTTTATTGTTCACTTCATTACTAGCAATATAAAACAAATGAATTTTATTATTAATTGTATTTGAACAAAATTTATCTTAGTTTGCCCAGCACTAGCCACACAAAATAGATAAATATTATTATTAGCTGTAATATTTGTACAGTAAAATTTATTTTTATTCATAAAATTATATTATATTTACCATCATTAATTTGCTACTACAACTCCAAAAAATAATAAATGTTTTTTTTTATATTTTAATAGTTAAAATTATTCTCTTGTTTATTTCTCGTTGGAGGTTGTTACCAAAAAAAAATTATTGGAGTGGCCGTTAGAAAGTCGTTGAAAGTAGTTGTTGTTGGAGGTGGTCGCCGAAAAAATCGTCAATGGTGATCGTCAACAATTCGTTGAAAGTATTCGGCAATGGTTGCCAAAAGTAGTTGTTGAAAGTAGTCGCGGGACGAAATGTAGGTATTGAAATAGAAGGAAGTGTAAAGCCAATAATATGAGTATTTTGGTCTAATTTAACTTAATAAATTTTGAAAGATAAAATTCTTTTTGATGGATCAAATATTTTATTATACTTTTATTATAAAACTTAAACCAAAATTTTTTAAAAAAAAAGAAGAAAAAAAATGATGAGGTGAAATATATATTTGTCGCCATCCGATAATTCTGGTAGTGGTCCAGGTCATTGTCGCTATCCCTTGTGACTACAGAAGTGGGTGCTCATTGGAAAATTATTAGATAGTCTCGTAGTATTATATAAGCGACGTTACATAATATTTTTAATAAAAAAATAATTATAATTTATATAATTTGAGCCATCATTTGTTTCTTAATTACTCAATAAAAATGAATTATTATGTTTTTACCGTAAAATTTATCATCATCATATTAAATAAGAGCATCACCTAAACTTATTATTATTATCATCATATTAAATAAAAGTATCACCTGGACTTATTACATAAAACTCCAATAGCACCAAATAACTACTCTCATTCATCACTTTCCTTTGAAAAGGCATTGAATGGAACGAGAGGTAGGAATCCACGGGCGGCTATAAAGGTGTTCAAGCCATTAATATATAGGGTTCGTGGCACAGTTTTTAATTTATTATAATAAAAATATTAAATTGTAATAAATATGCTAAATTAAAAAATTTAAAGAGTAGAGAGGAAAAAAAAGGAAAAACCGTTACAAATTTTTAAACTAAAATCAAATTACTTGCAAAAAAAAAGTAAAATAGTGTAATTTTTAAATTATTCCATCAGAATTTTAAATTAAAAATAATCATATAAAGAAAAGGTTTTTGGGGTTAAAAAAAGTTGATATTGCTTCACTTTGAGGGAACCCCAAGTCGTGCCCTCCCATAGAATATTATATATATAAAGAGGGAATCACAATTAAAGTTTTATAGATTTTTTAATTTCTTATACTACCCTCTAAAATTGAATTTGTTATTATTAAAGAATAATTACTTCAATTTAATTTTTTAAAATTTAAAATATAACCGCACATATATGTGTGTGTCATCCCTCTAGTATATTAGAAATATAGTATACACATGTTTTTAAAATTTTTAAAAATTTAAAAATAATTATTATGGAAAAAATTTAAAATTTTATTTTTTAGCTAATAAAAAATATAACAATTAATTTGAAATAATTTTGAAACTGAGAAAATTGTGACTGAATTTCAAAAGTGTTGAATTGTCTTTATATATATATATAATTTAAAAGTTTGAACGTCTTATTAAAATAGTTGAGAACTTTGACTAAATAGATAAATACCCAACCAAACATTTGCAGGCCTAATTTAAATATTTAACGAATTATTATACTTTTAAGCCCACCTATATTTAACACAAAAATTTAAAAAACCCATAAAAGGACAAATAATTTTTCCCAATCCTTGAACAATTTTCCAATATTTCGAAAATTGAACCGTAGGGCAAATTGAAAAACGTAAAAGGTGGACGAATTACCGGTTCAACTAGAATCGCATCGGAATCAAACTGTGACGTCATAGTTATATTATTAATAATTTTATAATTATAAATATTAAATAAAAATAACATCTAACTCACAATTCAAATAAAAATAATAATGACATATTATGATCTAAACATGATTTTAATTAAACAATTAGAATTTTCAACAAAAACAATCGAAATTTAAAATATAACTACATTAAAAATCAAGTAAACCAAGTAAAAGCAAAAAGCATTTGAGTTAACTGCATTAAAAATTCAAAATCACTAAAGCAGAATTGAAGCAAATATGCCAATTTTAGTTTTAAAATAGAAATTTTAAAATTAGTTAATTACAAGTATTTGAGTTAACTACCTCAAAACAGAATTTTTAAAATAAAACAAACCTGCTAGTGGGACTCTAAAGCATAATTTTTCAATTTAGAAAATTAAAAAAATAAGAAATTTGAATTAAAGTACAAAAAAATTCGAATTGAAGCAAACTAGTCAGTTTTAGTGAACTGGTACCGGTTCCACCGGGTTGCCGGTTGAACCGTAGATTTCATCGATTTTTGTTAAAAATATTAATTTTCAAGCATGTCTGATTTAATTGGTTAATTCGGACCGTTAGTCAAACTAATTCTCGGTTCAAGTAGTTGAACTAATCAGTCCGATACAAATTTAAAAACATTACAATTTTTTCATTTGACAACTTACTTAAAATTAGAGTAACCGTGGAATGTCCTATTTGGGCAATAAAGTTATAAAGAGTTGGTTGCCTAACCGAATGAAAAATAAATGTATGAATAATTATTTGGTTACACATACTTAAAAAAAACATAATTGATAGTATTTATAACAAAATTATTATGTAATAATTTTAAAATATGAAAATACGACGAGAGCAATTGTAAAAATTCATCTATATATTTATAATTTGTTTGTGAAAACAATTTTATTAATATATCAAATTCAGCTTATTTTTGAGATGTAAGATATTTACATTAGTTAACTATTTACCCCCAAAATTTTTTTTTTCTAGAACAACCATTGAAATTGGCGAAAAAAATATATTTGTAGAACAGCCATTGGAAATGGCAATAATGAGGGCGAGACTGTGTAATGTTTCATCTTCACATTTTATTTTATAACGGTAAATTTAAGGTTCTAAAAAAGAAATTTAAAAAATTATTCTAAATTCAAAATAAAAAATTCAAATTTAGATGTGTGTTGTGTGAACTATACTGCAAATAAATTTAAATAACTGATTTTGAATTCTGAATAAGTTTCTGAGAAGATTTTTTGAGTTTATAGTGTTGTTAATTTTATATGGATGGACATAGAAAGAGAAAGTCAGAAAAAAAAAAACCAACGATGGAGCATGAATGAGGATTTTTGGTCTTATAATTTTTAGTTCTTGTTATATTTTTAAAAATAAACTTATATGTATTGATTTTGTGTAATTGGAGATGAGAAAAGAAAGATTGAGATAAAAAAAGAAAATACTGTTCCCATCTTATATCTTATATATTATTATGAATAAAAAATAAAAAATAATATAGTTAAACATGCGGAGGAGAACAAAACAGGAGAAATTGATATCGATAACGAGAGAAAGAAGGAAACGGGCAATTTTGAAAATGACACACACACACACATATATATATATATAGTCATTATATATAGGGTTAGTCGGCCTAGAACCTATGCATTTCACAATTTCGGTCAACCAAGCTAATTAACTTTATCAAAATATTTCAACAGATATAAGGGCAAATATTAGATATTTTTATAATAGTATATAAGCAATGTTGTATAATATTTTTAATAAATAAATAAATATAACTTAAACAATATGAATTTTTTTGGTCTTATAATTATTCTAAAAGCATAGTATTCTAAAAGCACATAATAATTATTCAGATATAAGATGTTGAGGAGACACTATTTATTTCCCCAAATTCATGGGGTTGTTGTCACTGTGGATCCTACAGTTCACAATTTTATTTAAATTGAGAAATTTTCTTGGTTTCAGAAAATTGTAAGAATTTTACAATGCTGTGAAAATTTTGAATTTTTTTTTATTGGGAGTACATGCACAACGGAGAGGGAAGAGGAGAGACAGCGGGGGAGGGAAGAGGGAAGAGGGAAGAGGGAAGAGGAGAGGGAAATAAGGACTTAAACTACGAACCACGAAGACATGAAATTATTGAGCCGCCAAGACAAAATTTTGAGTTTGAAAACATAAATTTAGTAATTTTCTTGGTTTAATATTTTTAAATTGTATATTTTTTAAATAAAAAAAGGATAACAATAATTTATGCTTTTAAATTGAGATTGTTTTCTAGTTTTATAAAAAGCGGAAGTTTTTTACAAAATTGGAAAATAATGTCAGTTTGAAAGAATAAGGGTCTGTTTGGCAACTTTAGCTTTTTGGTTTTTGTTTAAAAATGCAAAAAAAGCCAACATGGCCCGTTTGACCAAAAAATAAAAAAGTTAAAAAATCAAAAAATTAAATCAAAACATAAATTTCTAAAATATTCTATTCAAATTCTATCTATTTTTAAAATACAATAATGCTACATATTCATCTTATTTACTACTATTAGTAACTATATATATAATTGTTAATATCAAATATATAGAAGGGTAAAATTATCTAATTTAAATAAAAAAATAAAAAACTAATTTGTTACCCATGCAACTAATTTTAAAAAAATTAACTTAAAAGCTAGGTAACAAACAACCTATTTTGAATTAAATTTAATTTTTGGATAAAAATACAAAATATAAAATTGAATATAATTTTATATTTAATATAAATATTATTTAATAAAATTTGATAAATACATTCTAAAAATATTAATTTTATTAAAAATAAATCAATATATTGTAACTTAATAGAATCTTAATTTTCCTAAGTGACATTATAACAAACTCATCACATCAGAACTTGTGCCGGGAACTTGTTAACGCTCTCACACACACATGCTTAAGATTATGTTTGATCTAGCTTTTTTACTAGTTATTTTATTTTAAAAAAAATTTTAAAATTTTATTTATTTAGCTTATTATTATAATTAATTGACTTTTTTAATATTTTTTTACATTAATTTTTTTTGTAAAAAAGTTATATAGCCAAAAAATCAAAAACTTAAAAAAAAAATTAGTTCAAATACAAATTAATACACCACCACAACTATTTTTACATTTTTTTTTGTCAAAAAAGGAAAATATACTGAACATTTTCTTGTGTGCATTTAGAACAAAATTCTGTGGCCCTGTTTGATGACAGATTTAGAGTATTGGACTGAATGGTAAATCTTATGAGACCTACAAAACCAAGTTTGATTTATTTTTTGGAGTAGGATTGTCGTGTTTGGTATTATTAAAATTAATAATTTATAGATTATAATTTGTAATAAAAATTATGAGTGCTTGAATTAATTTTTTTTTGCAAATTTTTTTATCTATAGTGAATTTTTTTCAACAATAGTTCAAATGAGTGTAATTTCTAAATTCATCTCATTATAAAAAAATAGAAAAGTAATTTTTTTAATTAAAACATAAAAAAAATTCATATAAGACGAAAAAAAGGCAATTTAGCAGGTTTTTTAGCTTTTTTTTAGTTTTTCGTTTTAGTGAATTTTTATCAAAATTAGTCATAACGGGCATATTTTTTAGAATTTCCTCATCATAAAAAATCAAAAAAGTAAAAAATTTAAATCAAAATATAAAAAAATTTCATAAAAAATGAAAAAAAAAGTTTCAAATAAAAAATTACAAGACTTTTTATTCCAAACATAGACTAAAATTAATAATAAAAAATTAAAAATTATTAAAAAAAACTTTGCCAAACACCTCATAATTTACCCAACTCATGCACTGCACATTAGTCAAAGGGAAAGATCAAAATTGAAGAAACCGAAGCAGGGAGGAAAATATATACTGTTCAAGATAGCTCATGAATTTTTTAAAATTTTAAATTGATATGAAATTAAAACATGTGGAAGAAATCTAAACAGTTGAAGAATTTTAAACCGTTGAAGAAATCGAAACATAAGAAGAACTGGAAACGCACGATGCTCTCTCTCTTACTAAAATTAATAAATTTTTTTGGTACTCTTCTCTCTAAAATTGATATGAATATATATACATTGTTTAAGAAAAAAAAAAGAGAGACAAGAAAAAAAAAGAAAGATATATATATATAGAGAGAGAGAGAGAGTGAGAGAGAGAGAGAGAAAAAAAAAAGAAAAAAAGGATAATATTGAAATTTATAAATTTAATTATATTTCAATGCAAGTCAAGTGCCATTTTATAAATTTTTGTTGATGAAATCATTTAAAAATTATAAGTTAATAATTTTTACAATAGACAATAATTAATTATTTATAATCAGTATAACAAAATTAAATTAAACAATTTAATTAATAAGTAGAATATCTCTTGAATATAATTATACTATTTTTTTAATAAGAAAAAGTATACATAAATTTTTACAACGGTATTTAATAGGATTTTATATTTTAATTAAGATCGGTATATAATAACTTAGTTATTGATTATATTAAAAATATTATTTTTAATATATGCGACAAAACAATTTGTCAATAAGACTATACAAATAAGTAATTTTGTTTTCAACTTTGTAAAATAATTTTTAAGCTCTTGCAATTACATATCTATTGTGTAAAATAGTTTAATGATAGTAATATAATTAAGCTTTTATTTGACAAATAACTTAAAGCTTAATTTTTTTCCTTGAAATTAAAAAGCTAAAAAGCCTCATTCGAAAACCCATAAGCCTTTTAGCTTTTTAGTTTTTTTAAATAAAATAATTTTATACATTTTTAAAAAAAATATTATAATTTTTATTATACACATATGTTTTTTATAAAATTTATATTTTTGAAATTTACTCGTCAAAATATATCAAATAAGATTTATATTGAATATAAAATTATGTAAAATTAAGATTTAAAAAATTATGAACTTTTTTTTACTTAAAAATATTTTACCTTAAAGCAACTTTAAGCCAAGTTTTTTGGCTATTATCTTTTTTGCTTAAAATCACCCATTTGTTTCACCAAACAAAATTTTAACTTATTTAACTTAAAGCGACTTTAAAAAAAATTCTAATTTAAAGCTAGGTAACTGAACAAGGCATAATTTATAGTTTGTGAAATTTTTGTGGCCTTTAAGGACCCAAGAATATATCATCCGTGTTTGAAATATAAAAATTGAGGCAAATAATCTGGTGCGATGCATTTGAAATAATTTATAGTGTATTTATATTATCATAGAGTTAATTATATTTTTCTAATAAAATCAATTATACCCCAATTAAAAATAATATAATAATAATAATAATAATAATAATATTTTTTTAATAGGGTCAATTGACCCCCACATTAATCAATGTGGAGTCACCCATGTGCAAATCAAACATGTATTGCTGTATTACATTGTCTAATTTCATACGATCAAACATGCAAATAACTAATCTAATTTTACTAATATTTGACCTCTTTCATAACCATAATATTAATCTCATTTCATTATTAATTTCATTTAAGTTACACGAGTTATCAAACAAGGCATGTAAATACTTAAATAAGAAAACAAATAGATGTAATATAATTATTAGTCCTATTTGAAAGAGTTCTAAAATATTTAGTTCAATTATTAAATTTTTTTAAGTTTTGACCTTAAGTTTTAAATGTCATTTTAAAATATACAAATTATATCATTCATTGCAAAAATTATAGACACAATTCACTTATTCCAAATACTTTCGTCGTCGACTATCACCGTCAACCATTGCCATCGACCATCACCATCACCATCACCCGTGGCCTCTTGCTATAGTTTTTATCATCATTGTCGACTATTATCATCACTGTTGACCATTATCATCACTGTCAATGCTATTATCTTATACCATCACTTGGTTCGACCATCGCCATTAAATTAGAAATTTAAACGAAATTTTTTTTTATTTGTTGCGCATTTAACTGATAAATTTCTTAATACAATTTTTGTTTGTAAAGATAAGATAATGATTGAAAATTTCTCTTTGATTGGAAAAATCGCACAGTTTAAATTTTTTGAGAAATTTCTCATTGCAATACTTTTTGTCAAAAAATGAGGCAATGACGGAGAATCTTTTTTTGTTAATTGTGTATTTTTTTGTTCACACGTGCATTTAACTGAGTAATTTTTTAATACAATTTTCTTTTCAAAATAAGAAAATTACTGAGAATTTTCTCTTTTAACTAATAAATTTTTCAGTTTAATTTTTTCAAATTTTTTAGTGTTTATTGGAGTTCCCGTAATTCATAGGTGACCATACGACTCGTTGACGGTTAGCGATGCAAGAGAAGAGGTTGATGCAAAAGGTCTTGTGATTGTCGGTCAGCAGTAGATGTCAGGTTATTGATAGTCAGTGCTGCAAAGGGTGGCAGTAAAGGGTTTTGCAAAAGTTTACAATGCGATCTGTAAAAAAATTTGCCGTCAGTGAAGCTTTGGTATTACGAAGAAGTCGACGTCAAAGAGTAAGAGAAGAAGAAGACAAAGATGGTGCCAAAGAAGGAGTTGACAATGTCGGCGCTAGATAAGAAGAAGGAGGAAATTGACAGCAAGGTTAGGGGTTTGATGTTGGCTATTACTTAGATGGAGTTTAAAGACATATTAGGTATAGTAATAGAAAATGAAATCTGATTTAAAAAAAAAATCCTAGGATGGAACTAATTTTCTATAAATCTTACATAGTAAACGTTGTTTAAAAACTCTAAACAAATTTCATAATGAAAAATAATACCTAAAAATATGATATGAGTTTTAAACATTTTGGCCCCAGTTGGTAATTATTTTACAAGTTATATATATATATTTGTTATTTTAGTTAAAAAGTTAAATTTAGTTTAATATAAATTAGTTGGTAAATTAGCTTTCAAGATAATTTTTTTGAATTTGGTTGTTTAATTACAATTTTTTTTTCAAATTAGGTAATTTTGTCGTTTTATATTGTTAAAAATACTAATTATATATATGGTTGGTAATGATAGTAAATAAAATATGAATGTTGAATATTATTATTTTTTAAAAATAATAGAAGTTTGAATATAATATTTTAGAAATAAGTGTTTTGAGTTCAATTTTTGTCTTCTTAATTTTTTTTATTTTTTTGTCAAATAAGTCATATTTGTTTGTATTTTTAGTAAAAAAAATCTAAAAAGTTAATGTAACCAATCTGGACTAAATTAGCAATGAGAGAAATACTTGTGCAAATCTTATAAATAAATTCTGTAAAATACTGTTCAAATATTTAAAAGAGAATTTTGAAAGAAAAAATCAAACCTTACATATTTCAACCACAGATTTAATAATAGTTTAATATTTTTTATTGATAAGAATATTTATTATTTTTATTTTTGTAAACAAAACATGTTATTTTATGTAAAAGCAATGATATATTTATACTAATATATATAAAAAAATACCCATTTATTGTTTCTTTTAAAAAAAATTATGTAAACTTTTTATTACTAAAAATAACATATTTAATTACTTTTTGTTTTTTTCAAAATACTTGTTAAATTCTTTTCATTACTTAATTTTAAAATTATAACTACGCATACTTTGAAAATTAAATTATTTTATTATTTAATTTTAAAATTATTTTAATTTCTAAATATACACACCACAAACTAATTATGTATTTTAAATATGTACATTAATTGAAGTGATTCTCAAAAGAATGGAACTCAAATCCCAATTTGTCCCCCTGAAATTCCTCTGATCGTCTTGAGCCTCTCAACGGGAATTCAGAGGAATTTGCATACAGCCGGCTGTTTCGATTTTGGGAAAGTAGGGGTAAAAATAGTTCAAGAATCGACGGAGGTTTGAAGTTTGCCAGAATTCCGTCACGGTAGAAGTTCGGTTTAGTCTGGTCCGTTACTTTTCATAGCCTGGGCCTAGGTTGCATCTCCCAAATTCGTAGGTCGGGCCGTCCCGCCTCAAGGCCAATCCGTTCAAAAGCCCGCTAGATGTCTGTCCATGGGCTCGGCCCAACTTGGCCCGAGGGACTGTGGAGGGACAGTTCTGGACTGTGAATGGACTGTGGAATGAGCTGTAATATTGATGTGTGATGCATAAAAATGAATGGTTATAAATTTTATTCATGTTTAAAATTAGTGGTTATAAATTTGTGTATTTAAAAATAAATACACAAATTAATAAATATACAAATAAATTATAAACTTAAAATTTAAAAACAAATAATATAATAAACTTATTAATAACTTAAAATTTAAAAATAAATACACAAATAAACTATAATATAATATAATACACAAATAAACAAATAATATAATATACTTGTTTTAGTATACTACTCATAGTTTTGTAAGAAAATTTTATTTTTATTTTATTTTTCTCATAAATTTTTTAAGTTAAAATGCTTATGTTTAAATAATTTAAAACTATTAAAAGTTTTTCAATATGAGAAAATCTTATTGTTTTAATTTATTTTATTGCTCTTTATACTTATTAAGTTTTTCTTTTATTCCATGTTAAAAAATTTTAAAATTTTATTTGAAGTTTATAAAATTTCTTTGACCACTTTTTTATAATCATTATAGTATTTTTATTTAAAATTATTTGAATCTAATTATAAGAAAACAAACACATTCCTAAAAATAACACATTACACAACACACTATTTAACACATATACATACTATTTCAAACAAAACACACACGCGCACGGTTTAAACATACACATTGTTTCATTTTTTTTTTAAATAATTATTATATAAACTAGTTAGTTTATTAATTATATAGTAAAAAGCTTATATTATTATATAATATAATAAACTTATATAATATAATAAATTTTAATAATTAAAAAAATATAAAAAAATCAAAAAAACGGACTGGGCCGTTCAAGCCCGCCCAAGGTCTGTCCAAAAACCCGTAGCCCGTAGGACTTGACCAGGGAGCCCGCCAAGCCCGGGCCGCCTGGTCCACGGCCGGGTTATACCGGGCTCAAATTACACCTCTAATTATAAGTGAGATATTATTTTTATATAATAAATAAATAAACAAATAAAAATTCGATTAAAAGTTAAAATAATCTCCTCAAATAAATGCTTTTTAAAAAAAAAGGCTTAAAGGCTACCCATCTGCGTCTAATGAAATCTTAGCACGTTACCCTAGCTCTCTGCAACAACCACTTCTGAATTCCCCGAAAGGCCGAAACCC
Source organism: Heliamphora exappendiculata (assembly GCA_034768845.1). NCBI lineage: Eukaryota > Viridiplantae > Streptophyta > Magnoliopsida > Ericales > Sarraceniaceae > Heliamphora > Heliamphora exappendiculata. The sequence continues at coordinate 4,322,001 of JAOTRH010000002.1, forward strand.
TAATTTTGATCAAAACAACCTCCCTCTCTTCCTTTCTCTGAAAATGATTCCATAATCTCCACATTGTCTTCCATTCGCCATTCTATCCATCTTCAGTTATACATACGGACTCTAGTAACTAGAACTATGTCTCTCGATGGAGCCGTGGAGAGAAGGAAGGAGACTCAGACAGGAACCGGCACCGGCGCCGGAAACGGGAGCAGAAACGGTGTCGTTTCCCCGGACGTGCCTTCGTACTCGACGCATCGTCTGAGGTTGAACCCTAACACGGATCACAAGCCCGACAACTACGAAGACCTGCAATTGGAGTTCAGTCCACTGCTCTTCAGCTCTCTCGAGAGGTACCTCCCTCCTAGCTTGCTGAATGTGTCCCGCGAAGCTAAGGTTCAGTACATGCGAGAAATTCTGCTTCGCTATTCACCTGAAGGCGAACGTACTCGAGTGAGTATATATAGATGCTTGCGAGGATATGTGTTTTGACTTAATGAATGCGTGTTTGTTTCAAAGTTTCTGAATCCTTAGAAAATTGAAGAAAGGGAAATAACTTTTAGTTGTATGTTTAGTTTTAGTTTTATCTGTTAATTTACTTACTCAAGTAAGTGGCTATCACCAGAGCAGACAGTTGAGAATCTATGTTCAAGATTTCGGTTTGTTTCCTTTTTAGCTAGTATTCCTCAGCCAACCAAACAAAGCAGTCAGTTATTTGTTCTGAAGAATATTAGTTTATTTGATGGTTTTTATGTTTAGTCTTATCTGTTAGTTTACATACCCAAGTAAGTAGCTGTAACAGGAGCGGAACAGTTGAGAATCTATGTTCAAGCCTTTGGTTTGTTTCCTTTTTAGCTAATTTTCCTCAGCAACCAAACGGAACATTCACTTATTTCTTCTGAAGAATTTTTGTGTTAGTTTATTTGAGGGGTGAGAATTTTATGAAAAAGAAGTGTAGATTGCAATATTGGGATTTCGACTTATAGGCGTATGATTCTTGGAATTCAAATTCTTTTAAGGCTTTGTTTGGCTTCGACTTGAAGTCCGGATGTGGCCTTTAGCACCATTACTGATTAAGTTTCCTTTGGTTACTTCATATTGGTATCAACGTGTGAGAAATGAAAATGCATGTGAATATATTGATTTCTTTTTGGGTTTTAGCTTGCAGAACTAGGTTTTTGTATGAAACATTTTTTTACTTCGGTGTGTTATAGATTGGGTTAGACAGGCTTGTGCACTATTTGTAAACATTGCTGCAATTACTTATTTGGAAGCTGAAAGCCATGATATGTGTGCTGAACACTTTGAGTTTCTAGTGTCTAGCCGCCGCCCCACCCCCAAAAATAAAAAGTAAAGTTTTTTGGGATCCTTCCATTGCCAATATATAGTGCACAACTAGGAATTAGAACTAGAAAAAGTTGCTCACGACCTTATCTGAGGTTAGACTGCAGTTATATTGCTATGTGATTGGGAGATGCCGCATTGGAGATGAACATGTTTTGGCTGGTTTAGATTGCTATTCAGCTAGTGACATTCATGCTATATGGTTACCACTTACCCAGTTTCCCATGATCCGAGAAGTGGTTGAATCTTGAATGTTCTTTGACTCTCACAAATAAGGGATGTTTTTTCTAGACTAACATTTAGGATGTTTATTTTCTGAGTATTGATGTAACTCTTTTTTGTATTAAACATATCGTTTGCCTTAATTATATTCTTTTTCACTTTATTGATTTGACTGCCGGCTAGGATATCTATTTCTGTTTGTTAGTGCTGTAACTTTTTTTGTCGATAATCTTTTTTTGATGATGCTATAACTCTTGATGGTATTAAGCATGATGTAAGCCTCAATTTCAGTCTCCTTCATTTTGTTGATTATCGATATTTGATTTTGATTCTTTAAATAAAAAAATCTCATTTGTTTCAGAAATTCCTTTGAACTGTTCAAAGAAAATCATAAGACCTTCCTTCTTACTCATCGGTTATGTTTCTTTGTGCATTCTTATTATGCTCCATTTTAGAGCCGTTGAAATCTCAGTTTTGAACTCGACATAAATGATGAATATTGAAACTTGTTTTATCATGAAACTTGGGGATCAAAAACTATTAGTTTGATTTAGTGCATCTTTAGTCATATTTTCCGATTATGTCTTCCAGTGAAAGAAAGAGAAATGTACATGTCTTCTTGTCTATTCGTATGTGGAGTATATGCAATTTTTAATTTTGTTACTGTCTTGTTACTACCCAGACCCATTCAAAATTAATACTTCTGTCATTCTGTGTATTGTTCTGTACATTAGGACTCATGTGCATCTTTTGTTTTCTTGATGGACGCATGGCATACTATCTATACGGGCATGCTTCCCTTTTTATCAATCAATTCTCTTCTAGTATTATCTCCCTGGCCAAATGATTCTTGATAGATGTGCACTACATTTTGACAGGTTCAGAAACATAGAGAGTACAGGCAGAAGATTATATCAAACTATCAGGTAACTTTTGTGGTGAATTTTGGTTTAGTGGTTGTTTGTTCTTTTGTAATCGGGACTGCTTTGATGAATTTGTAACATTTTCACCACAAATATTTGCTTGTTCATGTGAGAAACTATGGTTTCTTTATTCGTTTCATTCTTTGATTTTCCCGTGTTGAGGAAAATGTTCAGAGGCTAGAGTAGAAACCTCAACGTTGACTTGGATGAACTCCAAAGAGAAGGGAGCATAAAATGAAAGTGATTTTTCCATATTGGACTGCAATATCATGAAATGGTGCACTGTAAACATCTCTAGAAACTTGTACTATTCTCTGTGGGAAAGAATGTGGAGTATGAACGAAGGGAAGACAAAGTGCCGTGGGTGTGAATTAAAATGTACATGTTTACGTTTCTGTTTTAGGATAATCAAGTAACTTAGGAAGTTTGTGGTATAAAACTGATGCAACGCGCTTATGAATCTACTAACCTCTTCAATTTTTTTTTGATCTTCTTAAGATTCATTAATCAGGTAAACCAGGAAGTTAGGGGTATAGAATTGCCGAGCGAGGTTTTAAGCTTAGTTGCACGGTCCTTCTACTGGGGTGACGAATTTGTCTCAGAACCTTGCTCTCGCGCTCCAAAGTAAGAATCTTGTAAAAATCTCGCTCCCATCGAGAAAGAACTTCGCTCCCAATTAAGATAAAACCTCTCAAAACATATAGATTCCCAAAAAATAAAATAAAAGTGAGGAAATAAGAGAAAATCTGTAGAATTAATAAGATTATAGAATAAAATTAACTTAAATATATTCTAGTACTTTATATTTACATAATATATATTTATATTTACAAAAAATAATATGTATTTAACACTAATTTACAATATTTATACTTATTTTAACATATATTATAATTAAATAGTTTTTTTCGTAGAATATATAAAATATAAAAACGTTCCCATAGGCTATCCCAACCTTATACTCTTCTGTATGGCCTCGCTCACCCGCTCTCGCTCTCGCTCTCGCTCTCGCTCCCGCTCCCACTTTGTGCAATTAAGGTTTTAAGACTCGATATGCAATCTATTTCTTTTTACCTCCGAAAAAATTGTAAGGGCTTGAAGTAAGAGCTAATTTTTGGTTGACAACAAGGTCAAATAATAGGGTATTGCTGCCAACATTGGTAGATGTAGTGGATTTTGAGAAGGGAGGTCTTTTGGTAGTCTATAAAGAGAAACACGTTCTATATATTCAAGTACTGAGGAAGATGGCCATCTATAATGTGTTGTTGAGGTGAGGGAGATGTTCACATGCATGCAAAGTCTCATGCCGTAAAAAGGAGAGGATTCTGAAAAGGCATGGCTATGGGGTGGTAATTCATGCAAACGCTGTGTGGTGAGGTGATCAATTTAGTTGAGGCAGATAGTTTGTTTCGTCTTGTGGGGCAACAAAGGTGGTTCAATTTGTTGATGGCAGATATAGTAGGTTTGTTCTCTTTGGGACAGTCAGGGGAGCCTGGGGGAGTTAGGCAGGGCATGTGCTAGTAGAGAGGAGATGACATTAGAAAACAGGGGGAATTGTGGGAACAGAGGAGGAAATAAGTTTTGTTGGCTTGGGGATTGGTTTAGCATTGCTTCTGATTGGGGAGGCTACTTTGCTAGAGAGGGTAGTGATTGCACCTATGCTAGGGGATAAGATGGAGGCAAATGGATGTCTTATTTGCGGTAAGAAGTTTGGGCTGCATTAAAGGATAATATTCGTTTCTAGGGGAGGCATATTCTTAATGTACGCTCTGTTGTATATCATTTGGGTTAAAGGAATAGGAGCTCTCTTGAAGGTGTGGAGGTGTCCACTTCTATGTTGAAGAGAATTTTGTTTTGACTGTACAGTCAAAAAGAAGTTTGGAACACCCACAATAGGTTCCGTGGAAACGAAGTGTCCTCGTTGATACTTGTATTTTAGAAATTCAACCTCCTGAAGTAATATGAGAATTGAGACCTTGATTTCATAGCATTTGCTGATTTTTTTAATCTTGTTTTTTGTCCTGCAGATTACTCATTAAACTAAATCTCTTTGTTGTCGTATTCATCTTTTTCCTTATATGCCGATTCCTTACCTTTGCAGCCTCTACATAGGGAGCTCTACACTATGCATGCTGCGAACTTCTTTGTACCCTCGTTTCTCAAGGTAGTCAATGAGAATACAGAGGAGAGTTTCAGAAGTATAATAAGTGAACCATCTCCAGGAGTTTTTGCGTTTGAAATGCTCCTGCCACATTTCTGTGAATTATTGCTATCTGAGGTATCATCTAGCTTGTTCTTGTCATCTGGCATGTTACCTTTAATCATTCCTTGTAGTTTAGCTTTTATGTTTTCTTATCAGGTTCTGATTGCTTAGGTAGAAAATTTTGAAAAGTGGGTTCATGAAACAAAATTCAGAATTATGCGACCAAATACAATGAATAAACATGGTGCTGTTCTTGATGACTTTGGCCTGGAAACCATGCTTGACAAGTTGATGGAAGACTTCATACGCCCTCTATCTAGAGGTAGTGGGTTAAATGATTTTAAATTTAATGAAAATTAGATTCAAAAGCTAAATGATGGATTAGATATTCATTAAAGCTTTGGTCTTCTCCTTCTAATGTGATTTAAATCTCATGCAGTTTTCTTTACTGAAGTTGGTGGATCTACGCTAGATTCTCATCACGGTTTTGTAGTTGAGTATGGAATGGATAGGGATGTTGATCTTGGTGAGTGATCTCTTCACTTCCCTTCCCCCGACCCAATAAAATCTCTCATTCTTTATATCATATTCCCTTTGTTTGGCTGCTAGTTCCTGCATAAAATGGTTGTGAACATATTGGTACATGTAAACTATTTTTTGAACTAGAAACTGATTAAAGCATTTTATAAGTAAGTGAAAACTGAGTAAGGACACAAAATTATAATTGTTTCATTTCTCATTGATTGGCATAATAGCCTATGGTTAAAGTTTCTTTTGTTGAGGATTTGAATGCTTCACCACTACCAGAACTTGGTGCATAGAGGAACAAGTTCTTTTGCATTATAAAGTAAGTGAAAACTGAATGAGGGTATAAAATTACAATTGTTTCATTTCTTGTTGATTGGCATAATAGCCTGTTGTTAAAGTTTCTTTCGTCGAGGACTTGACTGCTTCACCACTACCAGAACTCGGTGCATAAAGGAACAAATAATTTTCTGGATTATAATGCACTAAATGTCTTTTTTAGTTCAACCTTTAGAATTCAATAGGATGGGGAATTATATAAGTTGAAAAGTGCTGAATAACTATCTAATATCTGATGCGGGAAAAGGGAGTAACACCGGATAATTCCTGTCATTTGATCTCCATATAACAACATATTTTGTGTGTTTACTGGAAGTTATCGATGAGTCATGTCCTTTTTTTTTTGGCCAAAAAAAGTAAGTTGCAAACTCTAAAACTTAAACTTCAACATTCCTAGTTGCAGTTGCCTAAGGATCTAATCACTTTTTGATACCTGATACCTCCTAGTTGAAAGCACGAGCAAACCGCCTCAGAGAAATAAGTCAAATTGACATTGACAGATCTTGTATGTTAACATTGTAGCTAAAAAATTAACGTATCTAAGTGGTTATGGAGATTTATATTGAGCATAATATATATTATGGCACTTAGTTATTTAGAGTAAAAATGGGCTTCAAGACAATAAATAGGACTCATGTGGCGAATCGGTAAACTCTTGGTCTTCATGGAAATCCATTTATGAGGGTATTAGTCACTTTTTCTCTCGATATACTCAGTTATGTGTGGGAATTGAGAAATGGGGAGAATATTCAATTTTGGGAGGATGTTTAGATTCTTTGGAAGGGTGAGACCTCATTTGATCTTTTTTCCCCTCGGCTGTATTGCTTAACATGTTTCCCATATTTGGCTCCAATATCTTGGAATTTTAAATTTTTTATGTATCTAAATGAATGTGAGGGTATTGAATCGGCCTCTTTTTTGGTAATTCTTGATGACATTTCTCAGTGACCCAATGTTTCTAGTAAGGGTATCAGGGTATGTACTATCCATTCTTCGGCATTGTTCTCAAGCAAGGTTCTCTCTAACGAGATCATTGATTACTAAGATTTTTCACCTTTTGACTTTCGCCATTTTATTTGGATTTTGGAATGCATGTTCTCCTATTGGAATTAGAACAATATATGGTGTCTGGTTCTTAGGAAGCTCAATACTAATTACATGATTCTGAAAAGAAAACCGTATGGTCAGATATTTCCAATATATACGTATCCTTTTGTTTATTATACATGTTTTGGTTTTACTAAGAGGGTTCAAAACTTGTGGGGTTGTGTAATTCGTCTATGTTTAGGGTGTTCTGGTTGAAAAAGAAATGCATTCATCTTTGAGGATAAGTTGAGTATTAGAAGGCTGGTGGGAAAAAATGTTAATTTGTCCTTATTTTTGGCTTCATTATCAATTTTCTTCAAGCGAATCCCTTTGTTTTTTTATCTAGGAATTGAAAAGTGATTTGTGACTTGTAAATTTGGTTCCATCTTCATTTTCTTTTTCTTTTTTGGAGGACTTGTACCCCATTGTACTCTCTTGTACCTTTGCTTTTGTTTAATAGAAGCTCTTCATGTTTGCTTTGTAATGCTTGTTATAGCTTATTAGTTTATCCACCTGCCCATAGGAAATATCACTTTTAATGAAACTCTTAACTTCCTCAAGACATTTTTGAGAAATTTGAAAATTGTCAAGGGTTAGATACTTTTCATGTGGGAGTATTACTCTGCATCGGTGTTTGTCAGTCATACATTAAACAAGATATGTGGTGTCTGGATGTTTATGTTTTTTTTAGATGATGCATCCATAAATTACAATATTAGGATGTATTTCTTTCAAACGATAATCATCCCTGAACTTGGATGTATTTCTTTCAAAAGATAATCATATCCTTGAACTCGTTTAGACAATAGATCATGTGTTTGACCCCATGTTAACTGGAAGGTTGGAACATGAATTGTTCCGGTATAGGAAATAGGAACAAGAATGTGGTACACCACATGCCCTTAATTGTGCTACATAAAATTATGCTTCTCTAAATTATAATATTAGGATGTATTTCTTTCAAACGATAATCATCCCGTGAAATAGAGCATTATCTTTCAAACTATTCATAAAACACATTTTGAGGAAGTATTGTACCATTTTTTTAACATTTGTGTTGCCAAAACTCCACTTATATTATATTTTATTATATTTCCTTTGACCTTTTCTCATACGGAAAATGCTAAGGAAATAAATAGAAAAGACTTGGCAGATCGCTGTGGAATGCTAAATTTATTATCTTGGAACGATAGCGTACCATATTTCGGAATGTGCATTCCTAATCATAAATTATTTGGGTGTTAGCATTTTTTTGTAACATACTTTGGCCTAATGAATTCTTTCATTATTTCTTTTTTCTTTTAATTTGTAAGAGATTCTTACAATTAAGCATGTTTATTTTTTGAAGTTTTTCTTGCATATACATGGGGAATTTGTGCTTGAGAAACTCTTGGACTGGTGAGTGATGTTTGACAAGGAATATGTTCGCCAGCCTTTTCATTAATAGTTGCGGGTGTTTTCCCATCATTGTTTACCTTTCAAAAGGCTAAAAACAAAACCTTTCATTCCATACTTGCTGAGAAAATGTGGCTCCTAAATAAAAAAAAATGCAACCTGCATCGTTAGGTTGAAGGTATTTTCCTATCCCAAATAAAAAATGCAACCTCTATCACTAGGTTGTACTCGAACAGAAAGCTTGTTAAATTCTAGAATTTTCTTCAGGATCATCTCGATCTCCTCTTGCACGTGTAAGGAATATCCACAAATAAGATTTGGAAGCTTAATATGGGCTCTTGTATTGTTATGGTGTAACCCTTTCTAATTGTGAGTTCGGAAAGGGAACTTTCATGCTAGCTGTTTTTGATTGAAGCCTTACTATGTTGTTAACTATTATGGTGGCTGGACAATATTCTGTTAAATTCTACTCTACCTTGCATAAGTTCCATTGTGATCATTTCTGGCTGATCTATGCTTGTGAATCTGAACCATTTTACTTTTGTAGGTTTCCATGTGGATGACTCAGAAGTTACTTTAAATGTTTGCTTGGGTAAGCAGTTTTCTGGTGGAGAATTGTTCTTCCGGGGCATTAGATGTGATAAACATGTAAATACAGAAACCCAGTCCGAGGTATGTTATCATCAAGTAGTGATAATTGATTGCAACTAATTAATCATCCTTAGCAAAAGCTTTTATTTAGTATGAAGTTGGGTTGATTAGTTTGGTAGTCTTTTTGTTTCTCAATAACAGTCTCAGTGACTACAGATTTTCAAAAAGGTTGGTTGAAAACTTTTTTACTCTGCTAGATTGCTGTCTTCCAAAATAGAAACAACAAACTCCACAAGGATTTTTTCTAAAATTTCAAGTGGATATAAATGTTTATCCATAAGAGGTTATTTCTTCCAAGATATTGGATCACTAGGCTTGGGCAATAGTACAATGATCAATGTTAGTCCTTGATAGCTCTTTCTCTTACATTGACGAAGAGAAACTCCAAGGATATGCTATTTATTTTCTTCATTCATTATTTTATGCGTAGCAGAACCCATGTTACCAGAAAATAATAATACCCTGGCAATTTGTGTTTTAGACCGCATGCTTTCAAACATGGTACATCTTTGTTCCAAAAGGAAAAATTTAGCAATCCAAAATAATCCTCGAAGTCTTTTGTTAAGACCAAATATTAAAAAAAATGGTTGTAATTTTTACTAGAAATGTGGTTTACATGAATAGTTTGAAAAATAAAACTCTTTTTTGATACTCATTACTTGAAATAAATAAATTATATTTATAATATTGTAATCTATAGAAGCTTACTCCTATCGTACTACAATTTATGATATGAAGCATACTACGTTTCCATTCTCGTTTCTTGAACCGGAACTATCCTCGTTCCATGTAACATGGTGTAGAACACTCATAAGGGGCATAGCCGCATATGTTGCCCTTTTTTGTTAAATGTTAACAAAGAAAAAGTGCAGCTCCTTACTTCCTCGTATAACATTCATTTGAACCAGAAAGCTCATTTTATAACCATATTAATTCCTTCAATGCAATTATCATGTATTAAATAACTAAGGTACTGTAGAAGATCAGATAATTTTAGATTTGAACACCTGAGCAATCAGAAGACAAGTAATGGCTGGTGCATATTTTTGCTTGCATAAGAAGGTTGTTGGATTGCCAATAGTATATTATTCATGGTATTCCCTGGTTCCTAGTTTTTAAGGAAATAAGTAGAGGGTTTTGAGTTTCAGCATAAGTAGATCATCCTAGACATTTCATTGAAAAAAATAAAGAATTGTTCCAATATAGTTATGAAAGATGGGAATATTTTGATAGAGAACCTTTCTTGAACTGCTATCGCGTGGCATTACATATTTGATCATTGGCGGATCATTATTATTATTTTGTTGGGTTCGGGGTGTAATTGGATTTTAATGTTCTTGTTATTCTTTGGTTTTTTGTCCGTGGTTTGTCTTATTTCCCAATTCATTTGTAAAAATATGCATTGTTTCAAGATACTTATAAAAAAAAAGAAAAAAAAAAGAAAAGAAGATGCACATTGTTTAAAGACATAGTTGGTGAAAACTTCGACCACAGCTTATTAAAGACTTGATTTAAAAAGGGTCACGCCTTAAAAAAAAGGGAGTAAACATGCTACATTGTTCCATTAAAATGTTTAAAATGACATCAATCATTGAGTTAGCTCCCAGATAGAAGTGAGTCTAGTTGTCACTGGATAGTCTTTTCCTGTTTTCATAGAGTGAAGCCCTTGCTCATCTAAAAGCATCTAGGCATTTGCTCCAAAGGATCTCATATTGCTTTGTATCTAAAAGTCACCTACGCAGCACTTCTAATGAAATGGTTCTCAATCATGAATTAGATATAACTTTGCCATTTTGCCAACATATTGTCTTTTTGCTTGTAGCCTTTTCATAGAGTGAAGCCCTTGCTCATCTAAAAGGATCCACATTTGCTCTGAAGGATCTCATATTGCTTTGTATCTAAAATTCACCTACGTAGCACTTCTAATGAAATGGCTCTCAATCATGAATTAAATATATCTTTTCCATTTTGCCAGCATATTATCTTTCTGCTTGTAGCCTTTTGCCGGTTCCGTTAAGCGGGATAGATTTACAACATATTGGTATGCCGATTACTTTAATCCTGAAAATTATGGATTTAAATTTAATGGCATGCCTTACCAATTACTATAATTAATTGCTGCATATGGAGTGTGGCTGCCGTGCACTTCCAAAAACATAGTTCAATTTTTTATAGAAACTGTAGCATATTATGGTTCCCTGCAGATTATCTTTGTAAATGGTTGAAGACCTCATTTGATGGCAGTTCTTTTGCATTATAGGAAATCTTTGACTATGCCCATGTTCCAGGGCGTGCTGTTCTTCATCGCGGTCGCCATCGGCATGGTGCAAGAGCCACAACATCTGGGCACAGGATTAACTTGCTGTTATGGTGCAGAAGGTATTCCATTCCTTGCATACATGTTCGAGCCACTAGATACCCCATCTTTTCCCTTTCACCATAAGCTCCTGTGAAGTGGGATTAGCAACTGATCTTCCTTTCTTTTCCAAAATTAGTAAAATTTACTGCTCTGAGAAGTATAGAACAATCTGATATCATCACTGGCAGCTCCTCTGTTTTTGAATTACAACTAACCACCTTTTTTTGGTTGTGATGTCAAAGTTAATCTAGTTCTGTGATTGGAAGAACTCTGGTTCAACACCATTAATCTACTTACATTTAAAAATTACTACTTACATCAAGATCAGTCGTTTTCAATATCAGGGAAAATCAGAAGACACTGTTAATTAATCTAAAGCTGTGAGAGCCAGATCTTTATCAATATCATTCCAAGTACCTAGAAGAGAGCATCCCCAAGAGTTGTAGTGAAAAATGAAATAAAATTGCAGAATTAACCTTGCAACATGCCTTCAAAGTCAAACTTCCACCCTTCTCTGTCTTCCCTTAACTTCAGCTTAATGTGGAGCCAGCTTTGTTCATGTGTTTGTGCGTGTCAATATAATGTATATATATGGAAAGGGGGCCTAAAATCTCTTTGCTCTGCTTAGATTTGTCCCTAAACTTGTAAAATCTCGAACTTCTAAAAATTGTGAACCGTCCCAAGGCATTCATTTTAGCTTGCCTAGATTTTTCCAGGGCTCTTACCGGTGTGTTCATCGCCATTTCCTTTTCATTGTTTGGGCCTTTATTCTCATGCACATTCCTTCCTCTCTATTTGTCAGAACTGTCAAATGTTTACAGCTGTTTTTGTTTGCTCAAACTGCATTTTAAACAAATTTCTCTTTACAGTTCCGTCTTTAGAGAGCTTAGGAAATATCAGAAAGATTTCTCTAGCTGGTGTGGAGAGTGCCAACGTGAGAAGAAAGATAGACAGCGCCAGTCTGTTGCCGCCACTAAACTGGTACACGCCACATCCCGATCTGTTTATTGACGCACACAACAGTGGTTGAAACTAGTGGCTATTCGGGCAGAATTAATGTGTTTGCGACTTGCAGGAATTACTGAAGAGAGATGGAGAAGCTGCTTCTTGAGCAGTTGGATTTGCAGTGTCTGCTTGCTGGTACTCTGTATTATAGCGCACAACTTTCCTCCTCTTGTGGAGAAATCGTGGTAATTGGACGGGTGTTTGTTGGGCAGTGGCTATGTTGTGTTTGATTTGCAAAATAGTTGTACATTCGAATCATGTCAAGTAGGTTTGATATCCTTCAATTCTCCTTGCTATTTATCAGTTGTGACCACCTTTTGGTGACAATATGCATTGGTTTTCCATTTTTACAGATTTTGAGTGTTTGGCAAAGCTAGTGTTACTAATTTTAGCTACAAGCTATAATTTATTCTAAACACCCACAATTTCTGTTACAAATTAGTATTATTTTTTCTATTTCAGTTACAAGCAACAATTCTTACAAAATACTCACAATTTTTACTACAAATTATAATTTATAAGTTATTAGTTTTAACAATTTCAAATATCACTATTGTCCTTTTAGTTGAATGAAATGAATTTCTCACAAACGATTTCATGCTCCCTTGGGTGTTCTCCCTTTTTTGTAAAAAAAGGGTGGCAGACACTTCACTATTTACTTGCTAACAGAGAATTCCGATGCCACCTCTGTTTGGTTACATCTTCCAAACCCGAATTTCTTAAAATTCTTCTCTGAAAACTGTGAACATGCGTCTGTTGGCATATTTTAGAAATCGGTTTCCAGATAAACGTGTAACGTAGCAGCTAAAAAATGAGTAAATCTGAAAACGATTAAAAGAGGTTTTTGCTATTCTCCTGTTTCTCTTCTGGAAAAATTGAAAACACAGCACTCAACGTACTGCCCACTTAACTAACCTCTGCATATATCATTCTTTCGTAGGTTTTTTGTGATTTCTCGACGGATTTATGTGGTTTTTCTGTCTCACCATTGCTGTCGCAAAAGATTTCGTCGTTCATGTCTTATGACGTCTTCCGCAAGAAAACTTTCATCAGCTGTCAATGGTTTGCCCTTCACTTCGAATTGGACTCTAGTCCGATTTGGAGTTTACATTTGAAATTTGATGGATTGATCCATGATCCATTTCTGTATTCAATTTAAGATCCGTTATTTGTCAAGGTTTTACTTCATATTGGGGGTTTCATGTAAGACTTTGGAGGTTACTTTCTATTTTTCCGTTTCCTTACTTTTTCTGTTTCCATTTTACCTTTTCTGTTTTTATTTTGGGGTACTTAGCCAGAGCTTTTGTTTTTAAATGGGTAAATTACACTGACTTCTTTTGAGGTTTCTAACAAAAATAAAAATTTCTCATGTAGTTTTTAAAATATCACTAACTTATCAACAGGTTTAATTTTTACATTAAATTAACCAAATCGTTAAAATTTTTAACGAAAACTATTATCATCATCCTAAAATTATCTCCACCCCCCCAAAACCATCCCCACACTCCAAAATTACCGTTCCAAACGTACACTGCCGCCGATTGTTGACCGTCGACCCTTATACTGTCGTCACCGCCGAGAGAGAGAGAGAGAGAGAGAGAGAGAGATTGGGTCTGACGGTGATCAGTGGTGGTGATGAGAAGTTGGTGGCGGTGAGGGGTTGGTCGTTTACAACATTGTAAGCGAATAGCTCATATGAGTAGACACATAACAAGATTATTAACTTACCATGCAGATATGACGATATTCAAAATTATGCTATTTGATCCTTTTTTGGGTACCAGCTTAATAAAGCATAATAATTATAATACTAATTAAAATAATAATAATAATAATAATAATAGAAATATTCGATAAGTTTGTTCAACGGTTCCTGTCAATATCTTATCTTAGAAAGCGATTTTAAATTATTTGTTGAAAATGATATCAATCCGTCACCACTTCGTTATGTCCCACATTTATTACTTTTTCTTTTGATATCTTTTTTTTTCTTTTCTTCAAGTTGGGAATACCGTTTGAAGTGCATAACATTAACTAAGTAAAATTATATATATATATATATATATATATATATATATATGT
>JAOTRH010000002.1:4336222-4352935 GCA_034768845.1 Heliamphora exappendiculata
AAGATACCGATTAAATTAAATTATCAGTAATTAAATTTAATTGGCAGGTATCAAAAATTTTAACGTGGGGAGAAATGGTAAGCATTTAATAACAAGAGCTCAATGCTAGATGGTATTGAGATTATGGGTCAGAGTGCAATTATAGTTCTTTAGTGGTGTAAACTGTTATTCAGTATTTTATGAAAATTATAGAAATCGCTGCTTATTTTTCGTAATTGAAGATACCGCTATAAGGTTTTCTTAATTGCAAAAACTTTTGATACGTGTATGTATTTCATTGGAAGTCTTACTCATAATTACTCTTTAGGTCCCTACTGTAGTCCTATAAATATGCAGGAAAGCTAAACCAGTTTATAACTTGTCTTCTAAGACTAAAGCTGTCCAGGTTCTGCTAGTACAAATTCTCGATAGTTCGTAGCCCACACTACGTTCAAAAATTGCATAAGAAAATACAGTAGAAGATATGACAGGAGCTTTAACTTGGATTCAAATCATAGTTGAAGATTCGACCGGAAAAAATGTATTCTTCTAAATTAACTTCGGATGCACAAGTTTTATTTTGATCGTTCATCATCAAAAGTTTTATCTGAAGCTCGTTTTGGCGTTTGTCCGTCCAGTTTTTTTTTTTTTTAGATAATCATTTACAAAAACAAATATCTTGATAGTTTTGCCTCCAACATAGGTAAAAACGAGAAATAAATTATACATTTGAGGACAAACAACTATCTGTCAGCCCAAGAGTCCAAATTCAAACTCAATATCAAGATACATTACTTAAAGATTTAAAGCCTTCAACTCATGGAAGACTGGAGCATCCTCTCAAGCAAGCACAACATGAATATATGACCTTAGAGCCTAAAAACAAGGGTGTTCCATACCATAATTCAGTACCCAAAATGAAGGAACCAAAAATTACCTCTTTACAATTCCATTTCTCAAAAGATGATACAAATTAGGGTGTAATCCTATCAACAACTCAAAAAGAGTTTATCGACCATCCGTTTTACTCCAAAATCTTCTTCCCGCTATCACCTGAAATGTTGTTAAACAACATGAGCCGAAACTCGTAGAAAAAAGACTAACAATAAACATATGCATGACATATGAAAGTGGTTATGTGGGATGCACACATAAGTTTAATCAAAAATCACATCGTTCCTCCCAAGTCAAGTTTCCAATACATAACCAAGTTTTCAACAAAAGGGGTTTTAGTTTTATAAATCATTTTGCCCATAGTATCATCATGTCTCGAAGACCCAATCCTTTGCAACACACGCACACACGCACGCATTGTTAACATTTCTTATATTCCACCAACTCGTGGATTAAACATAGGAATCGACGTCGGATGAGCGTATAGAACCACGCCGCGTTACTACCAACCTGGGAGTCACAAGCCTGTATAGTAACTATGCGTTCTATATGTGACGCCCCATCCTCCGGGCACGTCGGGACATACATAAATATAAATAAAGGGATTCTAGCCATTCATTCAAATTTACATACGTTAGTTATTACAACATAACGGAGTTTTGAATCGTTCAAAAGTATATAACTATTACAGTTTCACCAAGAAATTTTAAAAATTACACTAAGCACTAGAGAACTGAATATAAAAACAAAAGCAAAGGTCTCGACTCCTCAGAATGCATTCGCAGAATCCACGTGCTCTTGGAACTCTGCCTATTCTTCAAACTCTTCTTCTTCCTGGGATGACTTCCTCCAAGAACTTCTCCTCACCTGTGGCATGAATGCCATGAGCCAAGGTCCAGAAGCAAAACACTTTAATCTTCTAACTTATCTCACGGTACAAAATCACCACAATGCATACCATATAACACCCAATACAGTTTATAGTCAAGGAGATAGACAAATTTATGACAGAATAGCAGATAAGTCAATTAGCATGCGTATATGAGATGCCGTGTATGTAATGCAGATGCCCAACCCAACATGCACCCAGATTATAACAGGAATTCCATGCTGGGAATCACCAGAGTAGCTTTCACAGGTAATTGATCACCAAAGCCATCATCGCGCCTCGTTGCGAATAGTAAATACATCGTCGGGCTTCATGCCATACATGTTTTACTCAATGGCAACGGCGTGAGGTCCACGCCACTTTGGGACTTATTGTCACTGCCCGCAAGGAATTATTGTTATTGCTTCAAGACTTATTGTAATTGCCGCATGACTTATTATCGCTACCCTTACAAAACTTATAACGGAGTCATCCAACTTAAGACTCGTGATGCCTTCGCTGGTGTCAAACCAAAAGTTCAATCTATCGAAATCAGAATGCTAGCGATGAACACATGGTGCCCAGCAATATCCGTAAACCATTTCTAACATCGAGGATGCACCCAACGTGTATAAGCCAAAATCATTTCAAACACCGGGGACGCACCCAGGGTGTATAAACTAAAATATTTTCAAAAATGGCAACCCAGAACGCCCTAGACTTAGAATCAAGAACGACAATCTCAATACAGCCCATCCCAACAACGGTTTGCACAGATGGACTCCAATAGGCCAGAATGTAAGTGATAATGTCAATAGTGTAAGGTATGAATCTCAAATACAACCATCTACAACATGACATCAACTAGCATGGCAAGATTCATAGTGCAGCACGCAAGTATAAGGTACAAGTATGTGAAGCACAAGCTACAATTCTCAAGATATGATTCAACATGATCGCATGAATTCTAAATCATCATGCATTCACTTAGAAACACTAATCAACTAATTCAAATCAAACATCATATAAAAACTCGAGCCTCATAGTAAAGGGTACTCAAACATACACTTAGCAACTTTTAAGGCCAAAAATCAAGTATTAAATTAAAACTGCCGACAAGGTTTTTGGATATCTAGACTTGGAATCAAGTTATAATTTTCAAACACCATTTAGATAAAATTATTTTCTACAACTCTCATGTTTATCACCAAGGTCAAAACCTAAAGCAAAAGGGTGAACAAAACATCCTAAGTAAAAACGGTTCAACACTTTTCTCAAGATTTTACAAAAAATATGCTTCTGTTGGTCTCAGTTTTTGGGTGTCCTCACAAGTCCAAATGAGCCCAATTTTGAGTATGTTCTAGTTCAAGATGTCCCCTGCAAGTTTCATGTTTAGAGCTAAGGGTAGTTGTTTGGAACAAGTTAGACTTTTTGGCCATTTTAGAAAATAGGTTCTGTCAGCCGCCAAAACTCAGCAAAGCTGATTTTAGACATAGGGTTTGAAACGGTTTTGGGAGATCATACCGAGGCTTTAAGCTCAGATTTTTGGAAAACCGGTACTTCAATATGTTAGCTACAATGTTCATGTTGACCACTTTTGGAGTAGGTCACTAAAAATAGGAGTTTTAGGTTAATATAAAAATAGGAATTTTGTGCTCATTGTTGGTGGGTAGATAGATACACATGTTATCTACAAATTTCATGTTTTGACCAAAGCTCAGGTCTCACTTTAAACTAGGGTGTTTAGGTCGGTGGTGTTGACTGGTCGAAAAATGACACACTTTGGTAAAATTACAATATTTCGAGTTCTACTTATGAAAATGAGTTGAAACCAACTTTGGATGAAAGATAACACAAAAATCTAAATCTAAAAATAAAGAACATGCTTAGATCAAGTTTCTACATTGAGTTATGGCATCCTAAATTTCAGGGCAGAAACATCTATGTTCCCAAAAATTAAATCTCTCAGGGTCCAAATCTTCTACTTATGTTATGTCAAGTTTTTGTTCTATTTCGTTACATGCTTGTATTTTAGACATTAATATCAAGGCTCTAGCACACTTAAATGTCATTAAAATCAAAGATAACAACATACAACAACATCTCATATCACTCATAAACATAACAGCCCCAAATATTCAACTACGGCGCTTTTTCGGTTTGATTTCGACGACACACTTTGGTAGAAATGCAATATCTTGAGTTCTACTTACTCAAATGAGTTGAAACCAACTTTGGATTAACGATAACACAAATATCTAAATCTAGAAATAACGAACATGCTTAGATCAATTTTCTACGCTGAGTTATGGAGTTCCAAAATTTAGGATAGAAACATCACAGTTCTTAAAAATCAAGCCTCTTTATGTTCAAGGCTCCTACTTATGATATGTCAAGATTTTGTTCTATTTCTTTGCATACTTGTGTCTTAGACATGAATAACAAGGCTCCAGAACACTTTTAAGTCATCAAACTCAAAAATAACAACACACAAACACAATTCATATATTCAAGAACACAACTGCCCCTATTTTGTTACTACGATGCCTTTTTGATTTATTTTTGGTTCTCAATTTTTAAAGTGTTTAAAGAGATGAGTTGAGGGATATTTTGAGTGATATTAGACATAATATTTATAAATTTTACTTACTTGTTTGAAAGATCAAATGATGGCAGTATAGAAGGACTTAACTTTAAAACAAAACACCTCTCATTAGTTCTTCCTTTCTCTCTTTCTTCTCCCTCCTTTCTATCTCTAACTTGTAAAATATCTCAACAACACTCAACCAAGTCTTTCTCTCTCTATATGGACAAAAATGTGAAGGGGGAAGTGGTGTTTGGCTTGGTTTAAATAGGAGAAGGCTAGGGAATAAAGAGGGAATAATAATCATTTCATTTTAGTCCTTTTCTTCTTTCTTCACATGGGTTCGCATGGGCTGATGTGATTTGGTGCAAGATTTGAGAGAGATATTTTAGATTTTGGTTGAGGGATTTTGGCTAGGGGGCTATTTGGGAGACAAAAATTTGACCCTATATCAATCAAGGGGTCTTGTATTGATTTGCGTGCCATTTTGTGCAAGAAAATACTTTAAAAGTTAATTGATGTATCTTTTAGGTATTTCTTTCAACTGAAACTTACTATTTTAGTATGTTTATGATAAATTTAGTATTTTCATGAATTATCATAATTTTTATAGAAATTGATTAAATAGATGTAATCTTTTAAGTCAAATTAAGCTAGTTTGACAAAATATGCTTTTTTGACTTATTTTATTGTGTATGAACTTAAATAATGATTTTTTTACTTTTTTTAACCTATAATACCATATTATTATGTATATTACTTGAACTCAACAAGTATTGGATCATCATAATGCTTGATTTAATACCTTTCTCTTCTTTTTAAGCTAAAAAGAAATCAAAAAGCTATTTTTGGCACAACATCCAATGTAGCCAGCCACTAAGGGGTATTTTGGTCATTTTGGATATTATTTTGTCCTTTTCTACTTAATTATACTTAAATTCTTAATTTAGGATGTTCATGTGTCAAAATTTAAAATTTTAAGACTTTTTACTGTACTATGGGTAAAATGGTCATTTTATCCTATTTATGTGAATTTTTTGATTTTTAATCTTAGATTTCATGTTATTTACTTAATTTAGAATGTTGGGAGACTCTCCAGGTGTTAAGATTTTGTTGCCTGAGTTTTGGATCTTTTTAGGGTTTTCGGGTTGAACTTAGGATTTTCGAATCTAGTTAGGGTTTCGAACCTCTTCCGCACTTTATGGCCTCATGGGTTATCCGCCACTTGTACTTAGCGTTTGGGCTGGGTTTTTACACGGGTCATCATCAATCAGGTTGTTATAACTAGGGTCTAGACCGGGTCGTTACACTGTGGCCGTGATTTAGGCTGAGGGGATGTATCAATCCCTAATGTTGGGGGTGTTAATGCTCCCCAAGGACCTGTAGATGGGGTAGACTTGCTGCGTGAGATGGTAGGCTCCATTCGTCAGCTAGCCGAGGCTGCTACGGGGAGGGAGATACTACCCGAGCTAAGGGTGATTATCACAATGCTCAAGTTTTGACATTTTGACCCTCCTACCTCTATTGGGGATCCCAATCCCAAGGTGGCCACAGAATGGTTGGAACTTGTGACCAGAATTTAGGATTCGCTACAGATAAATGAGGATGATCTAAGAGTTGCATTCGCTACATTCGCTGCATTCCAACTGAGAAGGGATGCCCATGAGTGGTGGAAGTTTTCCAGAACTACGGTGAGAGGCACATGGGATGCTTTTACAAAGGTATTTCTGGAGAAGTAGTTTCTTGACTCCTCGAGATATCTTTACCATGAGGAGTTCCTTTCCCTTACCCAGGAGGTGATGATTGTGGTTCAGTACGAGGCAGAGTTTACCAGCTTATCCCAGTTTGCACACGAGATTGTGGCTACAGATGAGTTGCGAACAAAGAGGTTTGAAAGGGGTTTAAGGCCCATAATTCAAGATCGAGTGGCGACATTCAGGATGCGCGTATTTACAGAATTGGTGGAGATAGCCATTAGGTGGAAAATACCTTGAATGAGACACGTAAGGCTAGAGAGAGTAGAAACCAGTAGAATAAAGGTGTACAATTTCAAGGGCGCAGGAACAAGCACCAGAGGTCGTCTAGTCTGAGTTCTCATCCTGCGGGATCATATCAGCAGCAGCTTCTTGCACCAGTACCCTCAGTGGCTTCGACAAGAAGGCCAGAGTAGAGAGAGCTCATTTGTTATCAATGTAGATAGCCAAGGCATCGTGTGTCAGAGTGCTGGCAAAAGAAGAAGTTTCAGAATTCAGGGCACGTTCAGTCACAAGGGAGAGGGCCACCGATTTGTTATGGATGTGACCAGTTAGGACACATTCGTAGTAACTGTCCTCGAGGAGGGAGTGTCCAGAGCACGGAAGGTGCATAAGTTGTTCCGTTCACATAGGGAGGACAGACTTATCAACAGCCTATGGCTCAGACGTCTAGGGTTGCAAACGAGGGTGCTCTAGTATAGTCAGTGCGACAGTCGATAGTCTAGGGCCACGGTGGACAAACTAGAGCACCACAGGGCAAAGTGTATGCCCTTATCGATCGCAGTTCTTCTAAGCACTGGTCGTGCCTAACGCTGCAACTACTACATCGGTGGTCAGAGGTACTCTCTTAGTGTATAGAACATAGGTTAATGTTCTTATCGACATGGGAGCATCACATTCCTTTATTTCATTAGCTTTTACATCAATTTTGGGGTTAGAGACTGACTCGTTGGGTAGTACGTTGAGGGCAGAGACCCCAGTTGGTGGGAATGTGGTATTAAGTCGAGTTTGTAAATCCTGTGAGTTAGAGGTCGTCGGTCACTGTTTAGAGTTTGACTTCATCATTCTAAGCATGACCACGTTTGATATCATCCTAGGGATGGACTGGCTGACCACCTATTATTCGGAAGGGCGTGGAGATATCATCCTAGGGAATGAAGGTGATTGCTTTTGTTTTATGGGGAATCAGAACGAGGATTTGGTGTCCATGCCCAGTGTTGTTCGGAACCAAGGGAACTTGGGTTTCCTCTTTTCTGCTCACATGTTGGACGAGGCAGTTGGGGTTCAAGGGGAGTTTCCCCATGTGGTTTGCGACTATCCAGATGTCTTTTCTAATGGTCTGTTTGAGTTGCCACCGAGTCATGAGGTAGAGTTTTCTATCGATTTTGTTTCGGGAGCTGCTCATATTTTGATGCCATCTTATCGCATTGCACCGACTAAGTTGTGAGAACTCAAGGTACAGCTTCAGGAGTTGCTTGATAAGGGGTTTGTACATCCGAGCACGTTGCCGTGGGGAGCTCCAGTTCTTTTTGCAAAAAAGAAGGATGGGCCCTTAAGGTTGTGTATTGACTACCAGAAGTTCAATCAAGTAACAGTGAAAAACAAGTATCCTATGCCGAGGAATGATGACGTGTTTGATCAACTGAAGGGTTCAAGTTGCTTTTCGAAGATTGATTTGAGATCAGGGTATCATCATATGAGAATTAAGGACGAGGACATAGCGAAGGCCGCCTTTCGAACTCGTTATAGTCACTATGAGTTTTTGGTTATGCCGTTCGGTTTGACGAATGCTCCTGCGACATTCATTGGTTCGATGAACCGTATATTTCATCTGTAACTGGATAATTTTTTGGTTGTGTTCATGAATGAAATTCTTATTTACTCCCCATGAGGGAGATGCATGAAGAACACCTCTGTATTATTCGATAGCTTTTGAGAGAGCATCGTCTGTATGCAAAGCTTGAAAAGTGTGAGTTTTGGATGCCCGGGGTAAGATTTCTTGGACATGTAGTATCGAGGGATATAGTATCAGTGGATTCTTCGAAGACTGACGAAGTGATGGGTTGGGAATGATCGAAGAATGTGTTTGAGATCCGCTACTTTTTGGGTTTGGCCGGCTACTACTGGCGATTCGTGAAAGATTTCTCTAGGCTTGCCACGCCAATGACACGTCTTTCGCGAAAGGGAATCAAGTTCGTTTAGAGCAAATCCTGTAAGTTAGCATTTCAAGAGTTGAAGAAGAGGTTAACTAGTGCACCAGTGTTAGCTATTGCAGAATGAGGTTTGGGTTACATAATGTATTGTGATGTGTCACATGCTGGTTTGGGTTGTGTTCTGACGCAGGAAGGTAAGGTCGTGGCATACGGATCTCGACAGTTGAAGACTCATGAGAAGAATTACTTGACACTTGACTTGGAGTTGGCCGCCATGATTTTTGCCTTGAAGGCATGGCGGCACTATCTTTATAGTGAACACTTTGAGGTTTTTTTCGATCACAAAAGTTTGAAATACTTGTTTTCACAAAAGGACCTGAATCTACGCCAACGACGGTGGGTGGAGTTTATGGAAGATTATGACTTTAAACTGAGTACCATCCGGGGAAGGCCAATATTGTGGCCGATGCTCTTAGCAGGAGATCTCATGGTTCGTTAGCTACCATTGTCGTACGAGAGTGGGACATGATTGGGGAAGTTGGTGAGTTTGATTTATGTCTCAGGGAGACAGGGAAGGATGCGGCATTATTTTCTGTGGTTTCACGACTTATGCTGGTTGCTCATGTGCTAGAGGTTCAACAGACAGATCAAGAGGCTCAAATGTTACGGGATAGTATTGCTAATGGAAAGGACACCACGGGATGGGTTGTGGGCACGAATCAGAGTTTGAGATTAGTAGGAAGAGTGTTTGTACCAGAGTCGTGCCGTGCTGAGGTACTACGTGATTTTTATCATTCTCATCTTACAGTACACCCGGGAGGCACCAAGATGTACCATGGCCTGCGTCGTTAGTTTTGGTGGAAGGGGATGAAGAGAGATGTGGTTCGGTTTGTTTCTCTGTGCCTTACTTGTCAGCAAGTAAAGGCAGAACATTTGATACCAGCAGGGTTGCTTCAGCCGTTGTTAATATTCAAATGGAAGTAGGAGAACATCACGATGGACTTTGTATCGGGACTTCCTAGATCACCTAAGGGATATGATACTATTTCGGTTATAGTCGATAGGCTGACGAAGTCTGCACACTTTCTTCCCAATCGCGTGAAGGATTCTGTGGACAAACTGGATAAACTGTATGTCAGTATGGTTATACGGTTACATGGAGTACATGTATTAATTGTTTTCAATCGAGACCCGTGCTTTACATCGTGCTTTTGGCAGAGTCTTCAGGTGGTTTTGGGGACACAATTGGCATTCAACATGCTTTTCATCTGCAAACGAACGATCAATCTGAGCGGACCACACAGATCTTAGAGGATATGCTGAGAGCGTGTGTGCTCGATTTTTGGGATTCTTAGGAAGATCATCTACCATTGGCAGAGTTTACATATAACAACAGTTATTAATCTAGTATTGGGATGGTACCTTATGAGGCTTTGTATGGTAGGCCGTATAGATCATCGGTGTGTTAGACAGATGTGAAAGAAACCGTAGTCCTGGGGCCTAACTTGGTGCGAGAGACCACCGAAAAGATCGCTATGATTCGCCAATGTTTAGTGACAGCCCAGAGTCCTCAGAAGAGTTATGCTGATTAGAGAAAAAGACCTTTGGAGTTTAAGGTGGGTAATCACGTGTTTCTGAAAGTCTCGCCACATCGAGGTTTGATGAGATTTGGCCGTAGAGGAAAGCTTTCACCGCATTTTATTGGGCCATTCAAAATCCTTGAGAGGATTGGAGAGGTGACATATCGTCTGGCTTTGCCTTCTCAACTGTCGTTTGTGCACGACGTGTTTCATGTTTTCATGCTACGAAAGTATGAGTCGGACCCGTCACATGTGTTGGATTGGCCTGAGTTGCTGGTGGATGCGAATGTTTCTTTTGAGGAATAACCTGTGAAGATCTTGGACACGAAAGAATAAGTGTTGAGAGGGAGGACCATTACTTATGTTAAGGTTCTGTGGCTTTATCACGGGGTCGAAAAAGCAACGTCGGAGCTTAAAGCCGATGTTCATGCTAGATATTTGGAGTTGTTTGCTTCGTGACCCAGTGTCGAATTTTTGGGGTGAAATTCCTTTAAGGGGAGGAAAGTTGTGACACCCGGTTCTGTTTTATTTTCTTTATGTTGTTCTAATGTGTTGGTTATTGCTTTATCGTCTTAGAACATCATGTTTTATGTGCTTTACACTTGTTCGGGTTTCGTTATAGCAGGTTTGGTTAGTTTGCCTTTTCTCTGTGGTTCAGTCGACTGAGGCGGTGAGTTTAGTCGACTGAATTGAACGAGGGTGAGTTCAGTCGACTGACCTGTGGCGGTGGAGAATTTTTATTTTTTCAATAGCTTTTTAGTCGATTGACTTGGTGGGTTCAGTCGACTGACTTTCTGTCCGTGGTTTGGCCTATAAATATCAAACTTATGTTAGATATTTTAAAAACCTAGCTTCTTGCACAAACTTATTTTCTTTCCTCCACCATTTCTGTAGTTTTTTGGTGGGCCCGAGCATGGTTTTTAGTGGTCAGATAGTGGATTCTTAGTATCCATGCCAAGGGAATCGCGTTCATCCGAACGAAATCTCGTTTTGACGAAGTTCGTTTTTCGAGGCATCTAGTGTTTTACTCAACAAGGTAGGATCCTAGACTATCTTGTTTTTAAAGGGTGCTACGTGCGATTATATGCTTTTCTACCGTTGAAAAATACTATACATGTTGGATTTTATGTTTAAACCATATTTATTCGGATAAAAAGGCATGTTTTGCATATTTTTTGGTTTATTACATGTTGGTGGACGTGTGGAGGTCCGTGGTTTTCGAAAAGGTGGTTTGAAAACGGAGAGATTTATGTAAAGTTATGATAACCTAACTTTTGGAGGTTTGGAGCTAACCCTTGGGGTGGAGTCTCATTTATTTTAAATGTTTTGGTAGAAACTGTGGAAACATTTTAAAAATATTGTTTGGTCTCCATGGTTAGTGGATGACGTGACGGATGGCCGTTGGATGTTTTGTACATGATTAATGTACAATTTTAAATGTTTTCGTAGTTGAGCTACGTGTTGATTTTAAATGATTCGATAGATGTGCCGTGATAGTGCGTGTATATTTGGGCAGCCATTTCTCCTCGGTGAAAGTCTAAAAATTTTACAAAAATAGGTGCTTCGCTCCTTCTGGTTAATCCCTGTAAATGAAGTGGTTTCCCTAGTGGGAGGCGTGCGTTGTCGTGACTCTAGATAGAACTTGTCATTACCTAGCGAGTATTTGTATAGCTTGGATCTAGGGTAATGGGAAAGAGTCTATAGTTGTTACCTTTATCCCAGGTGTGACAAAGTTGGTACATATGGATCATTGTTGGTTCTACGAATCGAGTGAAAAATAACGTTTTGTTACTATTTTTCTTCAACTATTTGGCGTTATTTGCATTGTATGAAATACGTGGTTTCAAGGATGGAAAACTGTTTTAAGGCTCGTGTAGTCGAGTTGATTTTATGCTATGTGATTGCATATCCTACTTTATTTTATTATAGTTTGTTTCTATTGGGTTTCGGTTCACGTTGTGGGATTTGTGAAAACCTTTTTTCAGGTGACTATGATCATGAGAGATGGCCTTGAGGAGCCGAGGTGGCAGAAGACTTTTTACAGTTTTCAATTTTTTTGTATGGGATCATGTACTATTACATGTATTACCTGTTCTTGAAAAAATGTTTTGTAAGCCTTGTAGCGATATATTATGCATGTATAGAATGTTTGTTTATTTTGAGAAGGACCCTAGTTTTGGGGTGTGACACGTTTGTTGAATTAAACCTTTTACAGGTCACGATGGTCAGGAAAAGGCTTAAAACAGTATCATAGACTTGGATTGAGTTTTGATGAAAAAGAAAGCATGTTTATGTTTTGTAATTCAAAACTGTAAATCGTTTGTTTTATAATTTGTAAAGATATTAGAAACTGTTGAAAGAATACGAAAATCACACATATGTAGTAATATTTTGAATAAATGTTTATAAGACTTATGTCTTGAAATGTTTAAGGAAAAAAAGAGTATCTCTTAGATGACTGTAATAATTATGAAAAATGAATTAAGTTTTAGATGTATAATATATGGTTGAGGTGTATGTATGTTTCTAAATGTTGTAGACTTTTATTTGGTAGATGATTGTACATAAGATGAAATGGAGACTACTGCTAATAAATAGTTTTAACTGTGTTTTGAGACTTAAGATCCAGGCGGTACCTAGGTATAAATGATTATTTGAGTTTGACAGGTGTTCCGAAAAATTTGGAATAGTCCGAAAAATAAAGAAAACTCTGTCGAAAATTTTTAGAATTATACTTATATTATTTTTTTTATAATTCTGAGAGTTAATGTTCTTTAAAACAAGTTAAAGACTCAAGGGAGTATAATGAGAGAAGCTCTAATCATCAGAGGAACGAGTTGTCTTTAGGGACTCATGTGCCCAGGGTAGGGGCATGACAGTAAGGGTTTCATCTATTCAATTAATCAAATATCAATGGCTACAAAATATATGTTGTTAATGTCAAGATTGTATACTAAAAATCATATTTTGGATCTTGGTATTTAATTTTATATATTAATAAAATTAGATTTTTTATTTTATGAGAATCTTCATAAGAAAATGTATTCGTTTTTATTATTTATTTGATGATTATGCATGGGTATCTTTTATTTTACATATAATTTAATCTGGTGTGTAGAGTTTGACTTATACACAGAAAATCAAATTATCAGTTTCTTATAAAATATGAGTTTTTAGTTCACAATCTTGGATGAAATTGGACACAACATCGATACGGCTATAACACAATATTTTAGTAGATCTATCTTGATTACGAAAAACGGTAATTATCTCGCCAATTGTTCCGACTCATTGTGTTAATACACTGTGTGTATTTGATAGGATCGCCATGAGTTAATTAATTTTATACTGACTATATAAATTAATTTATATCACATGGCTATTATGAGTGCTTATGTTCTTAATTTTGAAATAATTATTATACACTATTAACTAATGCTTGCTATTTTGATTCATTATAATGTGCAATCTTTTACGGGTCAATAATCCCGGTGAGTTGAATAACGGGCTTAAATATATGGTGGATATTAATTATTGACAGAATCTATGTCCCGTAATCGGGATTGATGATACCCCCTTGAGAAAGCATATAAGTTTTAACCGTGCCAAACCTTGCAGGAATATTTTATAATTCGGCATGTTGAATTAGTTAAGCAAAGGTTTAAAAGATTTTTCGAAAAAGCCGATTAAATAAAAATATCAGTATTTTAATTTAATCAATGGGTATCTATAATCTTAACGTGAAAAAAAATAAATAAACCTTTAATTAGAGGAGCTCGAATAATTCGATTATGAGAATAAGGCTGTAAGTACAATTGTCAAACCCCAAATTTCATGCCACGTGAAACACCCACAAATAACCATATAACATTGAAAAGCAACACCCAACCCGATGATTTACTCTCAGCATAAAAGCATACATGCATTAAATATATCACCTTCAGGCTTACAACACACGGTCCCAATACCGAAAACATGTAACATACATGGTCCAAAAAGAAAC
Source organism: Heliamphora exappendiculata (assembly GCA_034768845.1). NCBI lineage: Eukaryota > Viridiplantae > Streptophyta > Magnoliopsida > Ericales > Sarraceniaceae > Heliamphora > Heliamphora exappendiculata. Next base: position 4,350,038 of record JAOTRH010000002.1, read on the forward strand.
AAAAGGAAGATTACAAATCCTCTGCCCCTCCGGCACCTCCAAATCAACCTGCGTGACCGGTACCTAAAAAATATTTCAAATCCCACACCGTGAGCCAGAGATCAAAAGAAACTAGACAAACATGAAAAGGAAGCAAAACATGCTAGTCGAGTAATATGTATGTTACGACTCGCCCGAGCCTCAAAATAAGTTTGAAAACAGTTTTATTTCACAACTCACAAGAGCCCTAAAAACAGTTTAAAAACGGTTTTGTATACATACAAATATCCTACAATGCTTCACATGCAAAGATCGACCCCTACGAGCCTCGACTCTCACGAGCCCACATGCAACACAGTTATATACATCGACTCACACGAGTCTCAAAGAAAATAGGTATATGTAAGTAGCACAAGTATAAATATCTATATCGACTCTCACAAGCCCCAATAACAGTTCTACAATAACACAATGATGCACACCCATCACAAGGATTTTCGTGAACTTTCACCGAAAAACCACAGCCCCATCTACTACACAGTTAACCAGAGTTAACCTGTGAAACACATGCAACTGACGCAACACACGCAATCCACATAACACACTACGTGCAACACTCACCACGCAACACATGCCACGTATACGACGCAACACATGCATCCTTCACAACGCACCACGTGCAACACACGCAACACAGGCCTCTTCTGGACCACTTTTTCGTTCTTCAAATATCCACACACAGATGCATCGTCAGGACCACTTTTTCGTCCCTCCGATTCCCATGCACAAACACATGCCTTGTTAACCAGAGTTAACATATATCGAAACACTTTTTCGTCCATCGTTAACCAGAGCTAACATTCATCGGACCACTTTTTCGTCCATTGCTAACCAGAGTTAACATTTATCGGACCACTTTTTTGCCCATATCACATCGGACCACTTTTCTGTCCACATCACTATACACATACATGAATCAATAAAACTAGAGTTTTAAATACATCTGTTGGATAGAGGGAGCCGCGCAGTGGAAAAAATTGATTTTTGAATCAACGTTGTGACCGTAAAAAATAACGTATGCGATTTTCATGAAAAATGAAAACTATATTGATTTTAATAGTTTAATACATTTATAAAACTTGTCAAAAAATTTCAAGAAATCCCGAATACGTTGAAGACAACCTTGTAACCTTCTTACGTATGTCCCGGACGCACTACGACAATCACAATGTGTGGGCACCGATTTCGATCGAAGTATTCTTCCTCCTTTTGGTTTCTTCTCACACAATAATCTCCAAAGAGGTAAAGTTAATTTCCAAAGAGGAGAAGGGGGTGGCGGCTTGGTGGGAGAATTAGAGTTAGGTTAGCCTTTTTTTTTCATAAGCCTCCCCTTGATATATATAGCAATATATCAAAAAATTTATTAAGTATATCCTCTCCTTCCTAAAATGATATATAAAGATATACTTAGCATATTTAATTTAACCCACCATCACTTAGGGTCGGCCACTTAGGGGGTAATCCTTAAATGTACCAAAAATCAAAATCACTCCTCATAAATTTAATTTAATTCCCGAATGTCCACGGCAGCAATACCGGCATTCAAATTAAATTAAATAATTATCGAAACTAACAAAAAAAATATCTGTGCATATAATAGGCTACATCAGGAATCACGAGAAAGTATAGTACTCGGGCTAACCATACGAGAAAATCGGATATCTCTAACTCTGTCCCCAAGATAGATTCTTTCTCGTACGAATCAGAAGTTATTCCACTAAAGGTCCTAGCTGAACTCCCGACCCTAACTCAAATTATGTCTTGAGTTTCCAATTATCAAATGTACCGAATTCTCCCCACGTTTAAGATACGGATTCCCGATAAATAAATTAGGTTACTGACAACCCGATTTAATTATCCTCTTCTCCTCGCAACCACACCGCTTAACCTTTTGATATGCCAGATCCGAAGATCCACTGTACATGTTTAGTATAATCAAACCTATAAGCAAAGCACATGAAGGGGAACTCCTCAACCTGAATCAGACGTGATTTCTGTCAGCTGATTATCAATCATCGGACAAATAATGTCAGTACCCAACTCATCGGTATTGTTGATCTCATGAAGAAATCTCAACCATTGACGACTCAAAGTACTGTACATCATCTGAACACAATTAATCAATCACTTCGGGATTAAAATTTCGTGCAATACATGATAACATGGATGTGGATCAATTCATAGAGTCAGTATAGAATCGATCATCCCGTTGATCCCGCTCAAAACAATCCAAGTGTACTAACACATCAAGTTCGAGCATCGAATTCCCAATACCTGAATTTGATCCGTTCACCCTAGCCAAGACCAGCTACTATAACGATATACTACAATCGTACCAATGGAATGTCCGGGTCCATTGCGATTATGAGCCTACATGTATAATCTGTTAAAACCTATGACCCGATCTTTCGTGTAGCACGCATCGAGTTAAATAGTGGATAGAATATACGGACTATGTATTCATACATCACAAATATAAATATGAAATCATAAATGCAAAACCATCTCAAATATTTCTCATTAAAATGCCAGGAACCCAGAATAAAATACATAAAAAATATGACTTTTCAGTATACATTTCTAACAATCTCCCACTTATACTCAAAGCCATGTAGCAACACACCTGACACCTAACCCTTCTATATGATTATCAAAGACTTTATGAGACAACGCCTTGGTAAAAGGATCTGCTAGGTTATCCGGAGATGCTATCTTGGAAACTACCACGTCTCCACGTTGTACGATCTCCCGAATGAGACTTTCTCTCAATGTGCTTTCCACGTTTGTGGACTCTTGGTTCCTTCGAGTTCGCAATCGCTCCACTGTTATCACAATAGAGTACAATAGGCGATTGTACCG